>VDFB02075321.1:451116350-451283743 GCA_007258455.2 Sequoia sempervirens
GGTCTCTGAATTTTTCTTTCTGTAGATTTCATTATGTTGTGCTCTATATTTTCCATACAACCATACATGCTACATACATCATTTAATCACTCATTAATAACTTCGTGATATGGGCATTTGTAAATCTGGGAAACTTCATTTTTCCATATTTTTACTATGTAGCAATACCCATGATCTTTGTTTGGTGCTCCATTTGTTATATCTTTATGTGGCCTCTTGATAAATTTTTTGTATTTACAAAAAATCATCCCACTTCTTTTATAAATGTGCTCATTACTACTGTATAGCATTTTTCTGTACACTCATGCTGTCGATGTTCATATACTATTGAAGGTGAAGTGTCTCTTGGTATTTGTGTTGTATGGAGTACTGATCTATCCTCTTGTCATTGCAAGAATGCCTCATGGAATTATAGCTCACATACCTGTATGATAGTCTAACAAACCTCTGTTTGTTTATTGATTACTTTGTCATTTCACACAATCAAGCCTTAAAGCATCATTATGGTTATGCACTGTAATACTCTCACATCTCTTTAATTATGAGTATGTATTTGTCTCTTTACATACAGTCATCCAATTGATGTTCTCTTTCTAAGAATGAGATATTGTTAGTACCTACACTTACCATATGAGACTTTGTATGATATATGGTATCTTTATCACTACTATTGATCATTTCAAACCTTGAGCAGTATTTGTCTCTTTACAGAGCATTACTATTTTCTTCATTGCATTCTTCATTTGTTGCTGCTCACTTCACCATTACTGTCTCATAGATGCCTTTAAGCACAATCAAAAGGGCTTTACACAATGTCTAATACTTAGGCACTACACTTAGACTGAAACTATTTTTAATTGCATAGTCATCAATCCTTGTACAGATTTTGATAATTCCAACTACAATGCTTTGTGATTAAAAATGCAGAATCCTCTTACAAGCAAGGTTATAATGGCACCTTGTGTTTTATCAATATGCTTTTCTCATAAAAACAATTTGCATAATCACACTTTTTCTATACTATGCATTGTTCAATACCATAGCCCCTTTGGATGACTGTCACTGCATATTGTACTTTTAGTTTACATTTCAAAAACTGTCATTAATAAGATTTCTGACATGTTGATATGTTTTAAATGCACTGAATGCACTTTAAAAAAGTTGTGCATAAACAATGAGTTGGGCTCAACCCTTGTGGGAGCCACATTAATTCCCACTCATTTGATTAGAAGTTAATTACACCTGTTGTTGCACATGAAACAAACAAGTTAGAAATAAAGTGTCTACCTTAAGTGTGTATAATGTTCTTCTATTTTGGCTTTTATGAACACTTAAGACAAGTATTACATTTGATGCACATAGGAATTAACATATGTATGTATGGGTAGATGTGCATGCTCAAAATGTAACCTTTAATTCTAACACTAACCTTAATTCTATCTCTAACCTTAACCACAACCCTAACATTAACCTTAACTGTATCCCCAATCCTAACTCTAATTCTAACCATAACATAAATGATAACCCTAATTTTATCTCTAATCATAATAATCACCCTAATCCTAACCCTAATCTTAAACCTAACACTAACCTAACCTTAATCCACACCCACACCCTAACTCTAACACTAACCTTAATTCTATCGCTAACCCTTACCATAACCCTAACATTAACCTTAACCGTATCCCCAATCCTAACTCTAATTCTAACTATAACACAAATGATAACCCTAATTATATCTCTAATATAATCATTACCCTAACCCTAACCATAACCTTCATCTTAACCCTAACCCTAATACTAATACTAATAGTATCTCCAACCCTACCTCTACTTGTGAACCAAATTAAATCTCTAACCCTAACCCTTGCCTTATTCTTAATGCTAACCCAACCCTTAACCCTAACCCTAATATTTAATGTCTTCCATGTTTTGCTACGAATGCTACTAGCATGTATATATTATTTATTAATAATATATATAAAATACACCAAGAGATATCCTTCTTGAGGCTCCTATTTTTTTAATCAATTTCTCACAAATGGATGTTGAATAGGCACCTCAAGATGGATATCTCTCAGCTTTTTTATATATACTATTAATAAATAATATATATATATATATGCTAGTTACGTATCTATGAAAATTGAATGTTCATCGTGCATTTTGAACAATTTCTAATTAGCCTTCGGAGTCAAGTATTTGTAAATTCACTCCCAAAACTTATTGGATGTATTTGTAAATATAAATAATAAATATTTTTTGACAAATTCAATTCAAAGTTGGATGATAACTATTTTTTTTAATGTATTGAAGTTTGTGAAGAGTATTAAAGGGTTGTCATTTAATTGGTGATAATGATAGTATGTTTTCAAATTTCACAGAGGCATGATTGGGCCAAGTTTAACCCCTAGGTGACTTTGGTAAACTAGTTCACCATACTCATGGAAACTTAGCTAAAGGAAGATTTTTGGATTATATGTATATTTATTTATCATGTTGTAACTCACTTAAAAAGAGGTAGAGAGGTCAATATCTATGTAATCTAGTTGTTTCCATCAAACAAAGAAATTGTGCAAAGAAAAAAACTAAATACTTTTTTTAATGTTAAAGAATTACAATTATTTTATGCCTACTCTAATTTGATTATTCTAAATTTTCATTAGATAGCCATAATTTTACTAATTGGTGAATGAGTAAAAAATCAATAAAAATAATTAATAAACTTTAGATTAGAAATGGTCAACTCTAAAGCATGCCACTAAACTAGCATGTGTTTCTAGCTTAGCAATGTTTGAACTTGTAAAATAAGTGAGATACTTCCAATATATCACCAATAATGGATACTCTATGTATGGTTTCTCTAAAACACATGTTAGTTTGCTCATGTTAATGGTATTATTGTTAGTTCCACTTCATATAAGCAATTGCATTCATTATGCATCACTAGAGCACACTAAAAATTAAAATGCATCATGCAAATTATAAGGTGATGATTGAGATAACATGTTTGACCTAAAGAAACCTTAAATAAGGGAAAAATTTATCAAGAGAGGTAATCAATCTTAATCTCCATTGTTATTTATGTCAAGTTCTAATATATTAAAGTCATGTTGAAACCAACCAAGCTCTACATCCATGTACAAGATGTCCTACCATCTAAAAGTGTTATCATTTTAAAGAAACCTGCTCAATGGTGAGTATGACTTGCAAAGCCCTTGGTCTTTTTGAGGGTGGTTTTAATCACTTACAACATGCTAGGAAATAAGGATTTATTGCCCTCTTGAAAAGTAGCAAGACTACTCCAAGGTTCCTGTTTAACTAGTTCTTAGTCGCATTGCGATAGTACATGGTCATTTTCAACATGTTCACAAGGGTTCTAGTGTTTAAAGCTAACTAGAAAGTAACATGCAATCAGAAATAATGATTTCAAAAAAATTCATACTAGCAAATTGCATTTCAGATTTATAGCAAATTTGTAATTATTTCAATGCTCTTCAAGTATTTCATACGGAGTTTCAAGGAAAAAAATAAAAATGTATAGAGTAATGAGAAGTAATAAAAATAAATTTAACCTAATTGAAAAATGAAAAAATATTCCATTAACCATTTTTGTATGTTTAAGCAAGATCTCCAAAACCACTCACAACAAATAGTATTTCACACATTTACTAGTAACAGTAATGCAATCTTCAAAGAAAATTAATCACCACAAGATATTTTCATATTTCATACAATCAAAATGTCATCAAGCATGCACAAACCTGAGATGAAATCTTACTTAAGTCCACTATTATCAACAATATCTCACTATTTTGACAATTTAGATTGAAACAGAATATTCATACCATCACCATGATGTCAAATCAAGATTCATGCAACACAAGCATAACCATTTGATCAAATTAATAATCCAAAAATTTAGTAGGTAAAATACACACTGAGATTGTATTGTTTGATTACAAAAAATTACATCAAAATTGGATCCTTTGAAATGATCCAAAATAAAAAATACATAGAAAATAAGTTCCTAAAGTTGTTGATCTAAAATAAAAAGCTATCTAGAACTACCTCCAATGCTTGAGTCTTTAACTAAAAGAAAACTAAAATTTAACAAAAGTGAAATTGGGTGGCCCTGTTGGAGTTTCAATTCAACTAAACTAAACTAGGAAATAAAAAGCTAACTAAAAATTGACTAAAGTCTAATTGAATTCTAACTATTCATTTTCAAATTCCAAAACCCCTCTTATCCATGCATTTGGATGTTGACCTTTACACCATCAGTCATTATTATTTTCAACACTAGCTTTGGCTTTCATATTTGGGCATCCCATTTTTGTAGCTTCAATTATTTATTTGCAAAAACACAAAAGAGGTTGACTAGCAATAGCAATATCCATATCTCCAGTCACTCATAGAAGTTATCAGTAAATATTGGCACTATTTCATTCATTCTTTCCATTGGTGTCCCTTGGTGAAACTAGATTCTAACCTTTTGGTTGAATTTCTTCTTCTCTATTTGTTGTTGTATTTGAGTGAAGGTTTCCATTTCCTCCTGTAGAGATTGGATTTTAACCTTCTTATTAACCATCATGTCAATTCCTTCCTGTGTGACCTACCCTTGCATTTGGATTTGTAGCTCTTCAACCATCTTTGCATGCTCTCTTACTAAGAAAGGAGTATCCCATAATTTGCATCCCAAGTCTTCTATTGCTTGGAATTTTTTTCTCATAGCTTGTCCATCCTAGTTTCTATCATTATTCAACTTAATTTTGCACTTATTCAAAACCTTAACTTGGAACCTTTTTTGTTCTTACCCATATTGGGAGTTGATCCTACTCTTCATCTTCTATTACTACAACCTTCAACAGTTCTTCCATCTTTATTTCATTTACTTGATAAAGAATAGGAATATAATCCTCACACTAATAGTTCTTCATCAATATTGAGTTCAACTTGTTGGGAAACACTGTCTTCGTCACTAATTGCATGATAAGGCTTTATTAATTGTTTCAAGACTTTATCAACCAACTCTATAAAGTCCTTTTTCCACTATTGAGTAGTGGGAATCCATACGTCTAGGTCAAAAAATTTGACCTCACTTTTCATTGCATCCTATAATGCAAACTCAAAATTCTCAACATCAACAAGTCCAATTAAATTGTTGATACAAGCCATGAGTTGTGCCACTTGGGCTTCCAAATATTCTTTTCTTATTCTCGTCCTTTTATACATTCTCTTCAAAATTGTAGAGATAGACATTTGAAGGGACTATTGTTCTCCTTCTTTGGTTTGAACACCCAGATCAACCTTTGAGATCTAGTAGTCGTCGGCAGTTATTTTAGGTTCCAATTTATCTACTAAGGTGATAAATATTTATGCTTTCCTATTTCCTTATTCATCAATGAAGATAGCGGATATCCTTTTTTCTTTCTTTCTTCTTCTCCCAGGAGACTGGAAGGCCTCTAACAACACGTTCAAGCTTTGCTTTGGACTCTCTACATAAGTTCGTTGTCTTTTATGAATTGAGTGGTTCAACCACACCAGTATAGTTGTGGATGTATCCCTCTGAGGAGGAGTAAAGAATTTCATATTATGGGAATCCTAAGGATCATCTTTGGGTTCCTTTTCAAGCTCTTGAGCAACCTTTTCTTCTTGCAGGATTCTTTCTCGATGTACCTCTTCCTCTATATGAGGCAGCTCCTCAACATCTTTCTTTTCTTGATTTTAACCTCCTCATCATGAGGCTACTCTTGTTCCTTTTCTTTAGCAATTTCTTCTTCAACATTAATATTATCAATTTTCACCTCCACATGGACATTTTCAGTATGCCCCTCCTCAGTATGCACCTCAACATGTTTTTCTTCAGTATGAACTTCCCCCATGTGGGTTTCATCTGTTGCCTTTTCTTCTTGAGGAGTTTATTTTTCTATCTCTCCTTCCTCTAGTGTTGTATCAATAGGAACTTTCTCTTCATGCTCAGTGGCTCATCTTTTGGAGGGGGGAGGGTAGCTGGTGGTGGTTGAGATGGTGGAGTAGGTGATTTTCTCTTTAGTGATGGAAGGGGAGATGGAAATGGTGACTCATGAGGTGGATTTGAGGATTATTTTTGTTGATCGTCCCATTGGGCTACCCTCTCTCTAATAGTCTCTTCGATCATTTTCTTGTGAACAATTATACTTCCATCCTTAGGTTCCTCCTCATCCTCACTTGAAAAAACATTTACCGGGATTCTTTCTTTTCTTTATCTTCCTACTTCCTTAACAAGTCCCCTCTTTTCCTTTTACTTGGTTGAGGCAACACTTGAAGATGGTTTTTATTTTGTATTAGATGACCTCCCCTCCTTGGTGGCTATTTCAGTTGCACCTTATCCTTTCTTCTTTGCAGCGCCCTTTGTAGATGTTGGCAATGTTTCCATAGTAAAAGGTCTTTTTGTTGGATTTCAGTTGTGTTCATGGTTTGTTCATGGTTTGTCCTTGATGAAAAAATCACTTTCTTGGTTCTCTTGGTTTGACAGTCTCAGTTTGGATCTTTATGCTTTATTATGATACATATTTGATGACACTTGGCTATTACAAATGGTTAATCGTTATGATTCAGGTTCATGTTGATGAGAATTCTAGTTCAGTGTTATGAATTCTATTCTTTTGCAAATGATTATGATTATTGGACTGACAGTGTTGATAAGGTTTGGTTCAGGTTATTCAGATGGTATTCATGGTGACAGGGCTCTCTTCAGCTTCAGATTTATGAGCTTGGTACTTCACACGTTTAGGTATAATAATTCATGGTTTATTTTATTATGGTTTGAGTTGGTATATTGTTGATGATCATGGCACATTTTTGGTTCAGTGCTTCAATACATTGCTTCATTTCAGACAGTTTGATTATTGCTTCATTTGACTCAATGGAACTTGATTATGAGACATCAATGCTTTCATTTTCAGTATAATCTTGGCATAAGATATTCTTGTTTCAATGAACTTTGTTTCATGTTACTCTATTGGAGGTATCTCCATTCATGGCTTTCTCTTGGCCTCGGTTAGTAATCTGGGTTCTTCATGAGATATGTTTTGCATTGCATATGACTTTGTAAAAGTCTCCTCTATGGCTTGAAGGTAAATGACTTGGGTGAACTTGCCTTGATAAATGACTTTGATTAAAGTCATATTTGATTTGTGCTTAATGATTATTTGTCTTACTTAAAAGTCATTTGAAAATAACATGGATCCCACCCTTTGGTAATCATTGCTCAATGGTATTATAGTGGTCGACATGCTGAAAAGTCTTCAATTCAGTCATGACATATTGTGTTCGACTTAAGTCAATGGTTACTTGTTTGCATTTTTTTTTTATAGCCATCATTCTCCATAAGCTTATGACAGCTTTATAAAAATTTGACTCAAATCAAAGGTTACTAGGTGAGAATTATGAGTCAAATTTTAGTATGCTATTCATGATGGTTATTATTTGGTCGACATCCTTTGGACAAAAAACTTAATCATCTTTGAAGTTGATCATTATTATGTTTCTTGACTTTGTGTGGACTTCAAATCACATTTCATTTCAACAAAGTCATCGATTGAAAAGAAAGCATGTTAGGGAAAACTATTTTGAGAATATTCTTTTGGTTGTGTATGAAACCCTAGCCTCACCGCCACCATGAAGGAATATGGTAGTCATATTTCTTTACTTTGTTGGTTGTAATGACTGTTTTAGGAAGAAAATTCAGTTTGGTTGCTAAAGAGCACGTAGGAGGAAGGAGATTTGATGGTTGACCATGCTGGGTTGGTAAATGCTTCTCTAATGATTTCATTTTTTAGTTACTTTCATCATTATCAGGTAACTCTTTTATCATTCAATGGTTGCTCTTAGAAAATGACAAGTTACTGGTCTTTTCTAGTTCGAATCAGCAAGGTATTAGCATTTTTTGCTTGTCAGAAGTCAATACATTTTAGTTACTATTGAATTAGACTATGGGCTGATAAAATAATGGAGATTTATGAATTTCATTTGGTGGGTAGTCATGGTTTTAAAAAAAATTGTCAGTTACAATTTGAAATCACTTCATTCATTGCAGAAATTATTGTTTCAGCATATGGGTATTCAGAAATAATTGTTTCAGCATATGGGTATTCTAAAATTAGTCACTTTTATGAAGATTATTGGACTTGATTTGGGTTTTCGTGAAAAACTCTTGCAGTTTGAATAAAAGGCATTGATATAGCCCTGTCAAAGATTATTTCAGCATGTTGTTCAAGCATTACTCTAATTGTTCCATCATCTACAGGCATTGATTCTTCTGGTTCATTTTCTAAAAATAGAATGGGGTTTCAGATTCCTTTTGACCTCGCATTCCTTGGAGACTTTTTCATGACAAAACATATTTGAAATTAAATATATAAAAACAGTTTTGTAAACACTGTGTGATTTCTAGTTATCATTCTGAGATATTGTTACTAGTTGTATCAAGAAATGTATTGAAAAAGCTCTATAGTACAAAAAATGAAAAACATGATGCAGAGCAAAGTTGTAATTCTTCTCTATGTAATATTTTAAGGATTCAATAGTTGGATTCTTAGGGTATTATGTAGATGAGAAAACTGAGTTTTATGAGCTTAACTGAAAACAGAGAGATCCTTTAAGATATTATTATTGTTCAGAAATATAATTTGAGGGGTTGGTGCTCCTTGAGATTGATATCTCTAAATGAGGGGTTGGTACTCCTTGAGTTGGTGCTCAAAAATTAGCCTGTAAGGCATTGTAAGCAGTGATTTTTGAAGTTAAGCCAATGAGGTAGTTTAGGAGTGTTTTTTCTACCCCAAGAGGGTTTTCCACTCGGCAAATTCTTTGTCTTATGGTCTCTTTGTTTTGATGTCATAATTCTTCTTGATTGTGATAATCTTGTGAGTAATTGTTCTTATCAGTTTATGCATTGTTGAATGTTAGTTTCCTCATCTCTGAAAATGGTTATATCAAAATGTCTTGCACAAGTGTTCTATTAGTGTTGAAAGTTCTGATAGAAAGTATAAAAGTATTCGTTTGATTCATAGCTCAAGAATTGTTATAATGTGCTTAAAGTTTTTGTTATCTCAATACCTATCATGTGTCATTTTGTTGCACTGTTGTTGTAGTGTCTTATAAAGATGCTTTGAAATCAGTTGGTTAAGAAGTGTTTCAATAATGTTGGTCTTCACTTACACAGTCTTATGAGTTGCACTTGTATTGTCATCATGCTTTGATTGTTAAACATGACCAGTCATAATTATTTTGGAAAATGAAGATATCTCTCTCAAATCACATTGGCATAAGTCAAGTCTAATGGACTGAGTTGATGTTGTCATATCTTTATTTACCCCTTTTCATAAATGTTGTCAAAGTGATTACTCTTCTCTATTGTTGATAGAAAGGATATCATAATTAAAAGTCTTGGTCAAAGTTGAAAAAATTTTAGACACTGATTCACACCCCCCCTCTCAGTGTTTGTCCATAACTCCAACACTTGTTACCCATCTAAGAGAGTGAGTCAACACATCATGTGCATTGACTTTGATGTCATCATTTTCCTCTACGAAGCAATCTAAATTAAAAATAGGTTGGTCACAAACTTTTTGACCAAAATAAGAAAGATCAAGGACCTTCCCATCTTCCTTCTATTCTTTAGAAATACGAGCCTTAGTACAATTCCTTATCAAGAAGATTGTTAGCTGACAGTAATCCTTCATCTAGACTTCATATTCTTCTTCACAATTTTCCTAGTGATCTTCAATTTTTGGCTCATGGATGAAATAGGCACCCATCACCTTGTTGATATTACCAATGGTCCTCAAATCTACTCCTCTCATCATTGTATAGAGAAATATTATACCTAACCATATTGACATCTGCACTCTTGAAATTCTACGTGTTGACACAGGAATATACTCCCACCTTGATGGGGAATCCATATCCATGTTTGTGCTTCCCAACAATAAGTTGTTGTACTTCTATTACTTGTTTGTAAACCTCCAATAACAACATTTTATTTGAAGGGTACCTAGGGATTTTGTATGGCATTTTGTGGAAGCTTTCTACCCTAATATAGGAAAAGGTCTTGTACTGGATATACCTGTTCCCAATTTATTTTATTGCTTCCATGGCTTCGTTAGAAATTCTCCCAGAGAAGTATCACTCCAAGCCCTGAATTACTGAGTAAATAAAATTATCATTAACAACATAGAAACTTTTGATAGCTTACCTCCAACTCTAATTTCAAGGATAGTGTGGTATATTTTCACTTCCCCAAACTCAAAGCAACCAACCCTATTAAGTTCTAGGAATGAAGCTTGTGAAGACAACAAATAGACTAAATATGAAGTCATGTAAAAATTATGGTCTATGAGGACATTTCTCAACTGCTCATGAATAGTATCACTTATAAGAAAGGCCCAATCAATTTTCTTCTTGTTGGAAGAATTGATGATCTTGATGAATCTTACCATCCGTGGATAGAAGTGTCTTGCATGATGATACCCAAGTTTGCCTAGCTCAATAGTACAATTAGATCTTTGGCATCTTCTTTGAACTCACTTCTATGTTGCACCTTGGCATAATTTAGCAACTACCTTTCTGGGATTTTCCAGTAGACTGATATTAATATAGTTCAAGTTCTCTATTGTATTATCATCAAAAAATTTGATAGCTTTCTTCATGTCCACTGCCTTCTACTGAGGATGGGTGAGAATTCTAAAAATCTTCTCTATCATTTTTGGAGTTACATCTAACATTGTTTTTCCATTTGACCCCAAGACCTTTCAAGTCTTATGGTTGTAGTAGTTGGCACATGTGAGAACCATGTCAAAATATTGAACTATCATTGTGAATGTAGCAACCTCTACCAAACCTGAGTTTGACAAAGCAAAAGTCATGCAAGTCTTGGTCTCTTCATTATAAATTCTTTGTTTAAACTTGTCCAAGTATACATGACCTAGGTTAGTGTCTCCAATGTCAGTATATGGGGTGAACATCTTTGAGGGTGGATGGTAGCCTTTATATTGATACTTCATCTCTTCTAGATCTTTAGGTGACATACTTTGTGCATGTATAAATACCACATATTAACATTCACATGTACTAGGAAGAAAAAACCCTGTCAAACAAACCATGTTAGCCAATATGCATTCTTGTCTCAAAGTCATAACTTGTTTTGAAGAATTTTATAGAAATTTTTGGGGATCGGACTTTGGGATTACCCCTTACCTCATACCATTAACTCTTGCACTTAAGAGTTCAATTTTCATTTTGCTTAGTTCTTCAAGCGTTAGAGATTAGTGATTCCCCTTACCCTTTTCTTGTAGTGCAAGCTCCGTAAGTTAGGATTTTGTTTGGTCAGGTATCAAGGATTGGGGATCCCTTCTATCTTTTATGTCAATGATGATCTTTCCTTTAAAAAATATCCCTGATTCGTGAAGTCTAAAGTTTGTTTCAAGATTCGGGGTTCTTAAAAATGGAGGTAATTATGTAGCTTTAGAGCTTGTAAAACTATTATACTGTAGATCTAATTAAGTGTTCTTTGTAGATGATTATCTATTTAGATTCATTTTACCATTTGTAGAAGTAGATAGAAGATTGTAGAAGAATAAGACCAGAAGATAGAAGTGACACAACATATATCGTGGAGAAACCCTTTCGGCAAAAAAATCCACCACCAGAATCAATAGTGCTTGTATTATTTAACCTTAGAACAAGATTACAATAATTCTTTATCAATCCTTGCTCGAGATGCTTCTTTTGCCTTCAACAATTCTTCTTCACAACCTGCAATAAACTCTAATAGAACTCTCTTCAACTTGCTGCAATTTATAGAAAATAATGAGCCTTCTAAAAGAGTTTACAATTACAAAGCACAAAGCTTATCTCACAAAACCTACACCTATTCTTTGCAAGTAGAGTTCTTCCGTGAAAAAAATGTCAAATCAAGTCCATCAATTTGGGCGTCCCAAACTGAACTCATAACTCAATGTTGATTACAAAGATATCTTGTAAGCTTCTCCTCAAAGTTGGTGCCCAAGAATGGGCCCACTTAACTCAGCCTTATAAAATATCTTATCATGCAAAAGTGTTAACTCCAAGATGCCAACTTGGGCACCTAAGGTGGGTCCAAGTCAATCTTTGTTAATTAAAACATATCTCTCCACCATTCATGCAAATATCATGCATGATTGATCACCCCCACTTAATTGAATGTATCACCTGTTATCTGTCATGCAACTCAAGTCATTAGTCATGCATTCCAAGTCAACTGAAGTCGACTAGCATTCAACTGAAACTAACTACATGCAACTAAAGATAATTGAACCATAACTGAACTAAATTGAACTAAATTGAACCGAACTGATATTGAATTGAACTAAACTAAACTGAATTGAACTCCATGCATGTAAACATTAATCCCTAACTTCTAGGATCTTTACATGCATTACTGAAGTGTTATCTTTCTCCAAACAATTAACTTAACTCAAGGTGGGTTCCACCTTCCATGTGGGCGCCCCATGTGCTCCTATTTTGTAGGAGCTCTTCTTGGGTGTCCCCACATGTTCCTATCATTTAGAATTAATTACAAATATCAATTTACATGTTCATTTCATTCAAATTTAATCTCTTTCTAATCCTAGTGTTGGGGAACACTTTCCAAGGATTTAGGAGATATATGAAATATGTTTAGGATTGCAATTAAATGGCATCCTATTCCCAACAAGGGTTTGGATCTTCCCTTTACCTCTTGCTTGTGATTTTATTTAAGCTTAAGGGGTATGCTCGAATTGCGAAGTTTGAATTTTGTCTTGGGTTTTAGGATCGAGGGTATCTCTTATGATTTCCTATAAAGTTTTCAATATTGATTAAGTCAAATGTCTAAAACCTGCAACACAATTTATATTTCATATCAACTTGAATTAAAATTTTGGAAAGATTTTTCCAAAGGCACACTCATTAATCTTATCACTTGAATGAAGGAAATCAATCATAATTTCGGGCATCGGAGGTCAGGGTTTCACCATACTTCCTACCTCAATAAGGAAGTGTGCAAAGGGGTACATTTGACACCTGAATTCTGAAAATGATTCCCAAAGATAGATTTTTGCTAAGTGTTGGTGCACATCATTAGGGTTCAGAGATTGGGGATACCCCTTATCCTTTTACCCCTATAAGAAAGGTGGTAAAAAATATTACCCACAATTGAAACCCAAAAATTAGTATTTTATGAAGTCATGGAATCGATGCTTCAGAAGTCAGGGTTTGTGTTTTAATCTTCTTTTATTTGTTATTTCAATTAGGAGCCTAGACTTTGTGGCCAATAGGAAGAATCGAGGGTCAGGGTCGGTAGTCAGAGTTTCAACATACTTTATGTTGATTATTTTGTGTAGAGGGTAAGGAGAACCTTTGATACCCAAAGCCCAATAGGTTTATGAGTTTAAAAAATGCCAAGTCAATGACAAAGCATACCTTGAAAACTTTGAGGCCCGACACTCGATGATGACGTCACAATCACCTTCGATCGGCGTGCTAGAAAGAAGATCGATCTAACAAGGCAACAAAAACCAAAAAATAGAAAGAATGAAAGAAAAAGACTCAAATGGCTAGACAAATAGGAGAATTCCCAAGATCAAACCGACCAAACAAAAAGAAGCACACAAACAAATAAAAACCTACAAACATACCCAACAAAAAAATGATTTTAAATCACAACAAGAGGAAGGATTTAAAACTGACTTGGATAATGAATGTGAGGAAGAACAAAATGCATGATGAACAAACACACAAGACCACCACACAAATGAACAAATGAACAATCCTACCTAAATGCACACACACAACAATCACACAAGGGAAGAAACTCATGACCAGCTCTAAAATTAGAAGATGCAACCAAGCAGCAAAAATAGTGGTCTAAAACTTAGGAGGAAGCTAAAAAGACTTGCAAAGCTCTTCAATTGTGAATTTTTTGAAAAACTAATTGTAAAATGAATCTACATTTTCTTGATAAACCTTTGATAACCTTGCATTAATGAGGCATTAAACTCAGGTGTCAATGCATTAAATTTCTTGTCAATACATTTGAGTGAAGGGACTTGACATGATGTGCATGTGAAACAAGGCACCACCATCAATAATTGGGATCAGGTATGCTAAAAAGTGAAACCTTGATCTGTGAAGCCTGACAAAATGAACAAGTAACGAAAATGAAAGAAAGGATCAGGTGTCGGGGCTTAATAAGGAAGGTATGCAATTCCCAATAAGCTCGATGCTCACACCCCAAAAAGGAAAGAGATGAAAGAAAATAGAGAAGGAAGGAAAGAAAAAAGAAAAGATGACAGGAAAATGACAACACATAATGCAAAAAGATGGGGGGTCCCCATTTTGTTGAGAAAAAATGGGGTGTGAGTGTGAAAGCACAACAAATAGCAACCAACAAAAAAAATGCTTGGATAGCATTTCCATATTCAAATTTTTCAATAGGCTTAAACTTAAAGACCTTACTAACCCAAGATTAAGCAAAAGAGTTCATAATAGCCTAAGTACTTCAACTAGTTCACCAATCATAATAGAATGTCAGAGTCTCATAGTGTCTACATCATGATTGATTCCTTCAAAACATGGTTAAGAGCCATAGAATGACTTGCAACCCAAGTCAATTTGTATGATCTTGCCTTTCTCTTACTATCTTTATTCATATGTATATTTATTTTCTTGTTGCATTTTGAAATTTAGCTAGTGTGGTCTAGGCATAGCTCTGTTGCTAGCCAGGCATCCATAGCCCTGACAGAGATACCTCTAATTCCCTCAAACATAGCTCTACTACTAGTCAGGTGTCCATAGCCCCGATAGAGGTTATTTGAATCGCCCATTTTTCTATTTCAAACTTGATTTTTTATTTGTTTTCTCTTTCATTTCATTTTTCTTTTTCTTTTCTCCAAGCTATCACTTGCTATTGGGTTGGGAATCAGTATGCTCACTGAGAAGGACAACACTTTTAGATTTGATTGAGTTTCAATATCAATACTACTCATCCTAAAACTGTTAGTTTTAAGATCAGATTTGCAATAAGAAAAAATACAACACATGAACAATAAACACAACACTTTTACCCTGGGAAAACCCTCCTACTTGAGGGAGTAAAACCCAGCAAAATATATATATATATATATATATATATATATATATATATATATATATATATATATATATATATATATATATATATATATATATATATATATATCAGATGAACAAGAGCAGAAATATGATTTACAAGTATGGCCTTACGCAAAGTTGAATTATTACAATGAATAATAGCACCTATCCTTTGATGCAAAGATAAATTTGTTTCTTCTTGAAGTTGATTTGCTGCTACAAGATGGTTTGTTACTCCTTCTTGAAAGAATGTGAAAATAAGAATGACTTGATTGATTGATTGAATTGTCTCCACCTTGTATATATACAAAACAAGGTGACTCTTCACTTGGTCGGCCACTTAAAGAAAATAAAAATAATATAATTTGTGATTAAGGTCGACTTTCCTTATTAATTATTTATATTTTTTCTTAGGAGAAAATATATCCCTAAGCTACAAACACTAACACTCCCTCTTAGCAAGGGAGATATTTTCCAAATATCTACATCATGGAGTCTCTCAACATGATGCCCACAATGGCTACACCCATTTGTGGAAAGTTCAAAGGTTCATCACGGAGTCTCTCAATGTGATGTTGTCAGTCTCTCAACATGGCATCCACCATGGCTACTCCCATGTGTGGAAAGAAACAGACGTACAAGTGCCCATCATGGAGTCTCTCAACATGACGTCCACCATGGCTACTCCCATGTGTGGAAAAACATAAGTACAAAGGGTTCATCACGAAGTCTCTCAACATGATGTCATCATGGAGTCTCTCAACATGACGTCTCATCTTAGTCTCAGAGATGAACAAGGGCTTGCACCTCATATTTCTCCATCTCAGAGAAATATACACTACAAGGGCTTTCACCTCATATTTCTCTGTCTGAGAGAAATATACACTACAAGGGCTTTCACCTCATATTTCTCCATCTCAGAGAAATATACACTACAAGGGCTTTCACCTCATACTTCTTCGTCATAGAGAAATATACACTACAAGGGCTTTCACCTCATACTTCTCCATCACAGAGAAATATACACTACAAGGGATTTCACCTCATACTTCTCTGTCATAGAGAAATATACATTGCAATAGATCTTCATGATGATGTGACTCCCTCTAAAACTCCAAGTTCTTGCATCAACCTCTTGACCTCCTCGTCCAAGGTTGCCTCTGTTGGTTTGTCAAACTCCCTATAAATGTTAATTCCTCCTCTGCGAAGAAACTAATTGCAATGACAATCTGAATAGGTTCTTCCTCTTTGAGAGATGTCTCCAGTTAAGTTTAACTCTTTAGCCTGCATGAATTCCTCACAGGATGCCTCAAGCTCTTCCTCCCTTGAATTCCTTAGGTAGTCTCTCATCATCCTTTTGCTCCTCGATCCGTCTTGGAAGCATTATAGAGAGATTACTAATAGTTCATAGAACTAAACTATCCTAAAGAGAAATACCAATGCTAGAAGCATACATGATTCACTATTCCAATGTTACTACATAAAATTCATGATCATTAAACATAAAATACTTATCTCGATGAAATCAAAATCTCCTTAAGTGTTGCACTTGAACACTTTTCAGGTCCGCACTTATCTTTCCTTTAGATCTCAATTTCGTCAACATTTACTTTAGATCAAAGGCACCTCAAATCTGCTTCAGGTCTGATGTATTATCTTCACACACAGCCATCACCGAATATCCTAAACATGAGGTTGCAGCAACAAACTATACATTCAACTCCTCACCGAAGACACATAAGAGGCACACGCATTAACCTGCAGGTCATGCAATCACAAAAGCACAAAATTTGTAATTCTATCGGTCCTCCACTATAAAAAATATTTCCTTCAGAAACTTCATCAGGTTCAAATCACCACAAATAAATTGACTTCTCCTTTAGACTCTCGATAAGCATGCACTTCAATAACAGACTTGACCCTTACTGCAACACACATCAATCCTAATGTTGCTCGCCTGCTTATCTCAGACACAACCTCCTCAACAGCCTTGGTAAAACCCCGTTGCATTGACTACCTCGATTTCTCCACATAATTTTGCTCAAAGAAACTTCATAGATCTGCACAAATTAACTTCATACATCTGCACTTTAATCTACTGATAAGATCTGATAATAACACCTTCAAATCTGCACACAACTATGCCATATACCTACTCTTATATCTACCTTATGTCTGATATAAATTTGTTGCATTATTCATATATACCTCTGCTTAATTTTTCTGATCAGATCTTTTCTTAGACCCGCTCTAATACCATGTTATTGTTAAGATTAGATTTGCAATAAGCAAAAATACAACACATGAACAATAAACACAACACTTTTACCCTAGGAAAACCCTCCTACTCGAGGGAGAAAAACCCAGCAAAATATATATCTCTTATATATAGATATCAAATGAACAAGAGCAGAAATCCGATTTACAAGTATGGCCTTACTCAAGGTTGAATTATCACAATGAATAATAGCACCTATCCTTTGATGCAAAGATAAATTTGTGTCTTCTTGAAGTTGATCTACTACTACAAGATGGTATGTTGCTCCTTCTTGAAAGAATGTGAAAATAAGAATGACTTGATTGATTGATTGAATGGTCTCCACCTTGTATATACAAAACAAGGTGACTCTTCACTTGGTTGGCCACTTAAAGAAAATAAAAATAATATAATTTGTGATTAAGGTCAACTTGCCTTATTAATTATTTATATTTTTTCTTAGGAGAAAATATATCCCTAAGCTACAAACACTAACAAAAACCACATCCAAATTTACTTAATGTGTAAGTGGTATGACCCAGGCATCTACCCTCATAGGTTTATAGTCTTCAATACACTAGACTATGTAAGAATTCTGAAGCTTAATAATAGATTAGTAAACTTTGAGTTTAAACAAGGAAAATATTTGAAAACGTAAATACCACAAGCATTTTATTCATGGTTGGCACTTAGGGCCAAAACATTCACAAAAACCCACCAACAAAAAACAATAGGATGAGAAAAGGATAGACAAAAGGAAGAGACAAGAAGCAAAATGAAAGGGAAAAAAAGAAAAGATAAAAGAGAACAGTAAAATCTAATCTAATACTATACATGGAGGGATAACCCTTGTTCTCAGGACCCAAAATAATGTTTTAGGAACTACTCATTGATAAGCAATGGGGTAAGTTCTCTTGTCATGGTACGGATCATAAAGGTGTTTTCTCCTAAGATTTCAGATATTTGGTAAGGGCCTATCCAAAGTCTTTCAAACTTCGAATGGTTTCCTTTCTTTTCTTTGAAATTGTCCCATAATAGGACAATATTTGAGATCCTAAAAGCTTTTATTCTAGCTCTTTTATCAAACCATTGTTTAACAACAGCTTAATGTTTCAAAACATGCTCGAGAGCAAAGCTTAAATTTGATGGTCATATGACCGTATTTAGAGATTTTTTTCGTAAAATACAATCAAAATTCTAAGAAGATTGTATCAGATGAAAGGAGAGATTTTGGATAGATTGTCAAAATTTATATAGAATTATAATAATATATATATTTGATTTATATATAATTTTATTTACACTAAGGTATATCATAATGTTTTAAGGGCACCTTTGAATAGATAACTGTCATTAAAAAAATTGTCGACAGGCAAGGTGACCGTCAAATTTAAGCCCTGCTCGAGAGCATCATTCCTCTTTTCATCTAAATTTAGCAGGTTAAGCAACCTAACTGGACCTTTTTCATCTAACTTTAGATAACTCTCCATGAATTTCAAAGTTAGAATTCTAAGATTCACGGGAAATTTAGGTTCTAGACCATAGACCAACTGATAAGGGGATGTACCTAATGCATTCTTAGTTCTAGTTTTGTAGGCCCATAGTGCAAACTTAATGTGGGAGTGTCGGCCTTTTGGCTTTTATCTAATAGCCTTGATAACACTTATTAAGTTTTTATTTGTATACTCAACCACTCCATTACCTTGGGGGTAGTAGTTTTATGAATAGTTTAAAACCACTTTATACTTGAATGCCCATTGTAGAAACTGAACTGAGGAAAAAGAAGGGTTGTTATCACATACCAAAGCGAATGGCATCCCAAACCTGGTCATTACATGGCCTTCTAAGAATTTGATTATGTCAACAGTAGTGCTTTGTTTGAAAGCAATTGCTTCAAACCACCTCGTGCAATAGTCATTTGTTACCAAGATGAACCTATGTCTTGTAGATGAATGGGATATATCATTCTAATAAAATATAATCGTCATTGGGAAAAAGGACATACCTCATGTACAAGTTGTAGTGGCATGGGCGTGTTTCTCTCTTTATGAGTTGTTGTTTGGCATACATGACAAATCCTCACATGCTAGTGTCTTTGAACAAAGTCGACCAATAGTAACCTACCTACAATATCTGATAGGCAGTTGCTTCAGTAGATCCATGGCCAATGTCAATTTTTTCATGAAATTTTGTTAAGACTGAACTGACATCTTCTTTCTCTAAGCATCTCAAATAGACACCTTCATAGTTTCTTTTGTACAAGACCCTAGCTTTGATCATATATGCTTGGCTTTTGATTCTCAATGCTCGTCTCCTAGTTGTATTCATGTTGTCCAAGCACTTGTTTTGTAACAAATATTGGACAATGTCCTTGTACCAATCGTCAAATATGATATCTTACTAAGAATACTGGTGGCATACAAGCTGTTGATATGTCCCAACTAGTGTCTTTGATAACCCTTGGCCTCTCACTAGCTTCATAGGTTGGATCTCCATGTCATATTCTTGCAGGATTACCATCCATTTTCCACATTGCTCCTAATGCTCGTTTTGCATTAGCATTGACTTAACTGCAGCATCAAGAACAATTGTTATCACCTTTCTCCTCAAAATGTAATGTCTAAATTTCTTGACAACCTTGACTGGAGAAAATGATTGCTTATCCAAATTAAGATATTTGACTTCTGCATTTTTAAATGGAGTGCTCATAAAGGCGATTGACCTTTCATCACACTCCTTTCCATTTTTAAATTACTTTTATGTTTTTACATAAAGATCATTTTTTTAACACCTTTATACATTTTTTGTTGAACTTTGCTAGAGTTTAACATGTAACTTTGTTAGGAGAAAAAACATAGAAAGAGGAAGTAATTAATAATAGATTTTAAAATTAGACTAGTTCTATGTTTGTGCAATTAGTTAACCCTATTTTATTTTCAAAGAGGCACATTTATTTTTCATAACCAATAAATACAAATTGTAATTGTCCCAACATCTTAAAAATTTGATAGTCAACTTTGTATGTCAAGAATTTTTTTACTAGTTATCTATTCAAAGCTATCCTTCAAATTTTAATAGATATTTTTATTTGGGAGAATATAAATATATCCTTAATTAAATATATATTTAAATAAAATTTCATATATTCTTTCACTCTTTTCAATATCTTTCATTTCATTATTCGAAGAGACATAACTACAATGACAACAAGGGATGGAGTGTAATAACATGAGCTTGTTAACAAAAACTATTAATAAGTTGACATGGATTTTTAAAAAACTAGAACTCTAAAATAAATCTTAAATAAATAAAGTAAAAACTCTTAGTAAATACAAATAAGATAATTCTTAAATATTTTTAAAGTAAAATAAAATAATTATTTAAATAAATAAAATTATTTTATTACTCTTCAAATAAAAATTAAAATTAAACAATGTAATAAATAAAATAATTTAATAATTTAAAGTAAAATAAAATAACTGTTAAATATAATAATTCAATATTGATATCTCTCAGCATAAGTGTACCTAAAATTTCTAACTAATATGACATAATTTAGGTTAAAAAATCTTAAAATAAGGGCATACAACCATCAAATTGATTTGTTGTGTCACTCCCATTGTAACTATAAATTATGAGTTTAAAATGACAAGTCTACCAACATTTAAATTTCAAATGTTGAAGGAAGTTCCTAGACTTTCATAATGTGCTCTTCATATAGATGCTTCCTCCTAATCCCAAAACTAGAAACTAGATCTTAATTGAGCTCTTCTCTAGTAGTCTCCTTCTATGGCCTTTCTTCCACTAATTTTACTTTGTACCCTCCTCTATAATTCATCTCATAGATAACGTCACTACCTACAATCTCCCTA
This sequence comes from Sequoia sempervirens, assembly GCA_007258455.2. NCBI lineage: Eukaryota > Viridiplantae > Streptophyta > Pinopsida > Cupressales > Cupressaceae > Sequoia > Sequoia sempervirens. Next base: position 451,137,651 of record VDFB02075321.1, read on the forward strand.
GCTATCCAATATTTTGTTACATATGTACTAGATCCTCAAGTTGTATTCCTTCAACATGTCCCCTTCTATAACCCCTTTTCACCTTCATGTTCTTCTACTTCTATTTCTTTCCTCCATGCCTTTTGCACCCAATGATCTCTTTCCCTTCCTTTTACTCACACTCACCACTATGGAAGATAGAAATACTTTGGCTATAAGCTTTAATTTGAAATTCCTAGCATTTTCCACCATCATATACGATGAAGCTTTGTCTCTGATACCATATAATGTAGATTGGGCTAGGTGTCCCAAGTAAGGGATACCTAACCATGCAACCCTAGCCAATCATCAAAGACTCCAAAAGAAAAAGACACAACACAATAGAATAAAAATTAGGATTTTCGAGGTGAAGGGACTAGTTCGTAAAATATCTTATTGCAAGCAAGTGGTCACGAGGTCTAATCTCCCCATGTCCCTGTGGTATCGGAGGACTTATCGTGCCAGCATCACCAGTCACGTGAAAAAAGTTTACCAGACACATTAGAGATTATAGAGGGGCTACCTGATTCCTACAGTCTTAAAAAACTAAGATTTTCAATAAATTAAGATCTTTCTTTTATCTTTAGAACTAAGAAATGGCGAACAGCTAAGACCATCCTTCACAAATAGCAAAGTCCTTAGAATTTTGAGCTGCCAAAAAGAGTATAACTCTGTATAGATATCAGATGTATTTAAAATTTATACACTAATATAATATAATTTAAGGTTAAAAATCTTTGCTATAATTTAAGCTTAAAAAACATTCAAATACGGCGATATGGCCATCAAATTGATTCCCGGCGTCACTCTCTCTGTGCAACTCTAAATTCCGAGTTCGAAACGACGAGTCCACCAACATCTGAATTCCAAATGTCGAAGGAAGTCCCTAGACTTTCATAATGCGCTCGGCACGTGGACGCCTCTTCCTAATCCCATAACTAGAAACTTCACCACCATTATAGGCTACTCTAGAATTCGCTAGAAACCTCCACACCCTGCTCCCTCATGCCTTTTCTATAAAGCATGGGAAATTCCCTCTTCCTACCCAGCAACTTATACACATTGTTCAAGATCATCGCCATTAACACAACAAGCTCAAGTTTTCTGTCTGACAATTTGTTGATTTGCCATATTTTCTGTGGTCAGTAGTTAGTTTGTGTAAAGTTTGAAGGCATGGCGGGTAAAACAGAGGGAAAAGCTGTGGGAATCGACCTAGGGACGACCTACAGCTGCGTGGGAGTTTGGCAGCACGATCGCGTGGAGATCATTCCCAACGACCAGGGGAATCGAACGACTCCCTCATATGTGGCTTTCACAGACACGGAGAGGCTCATCGGCGACGCTGCTAAGAACCAAGTGGCCATGAATCCAGTTAACACTGTATTCGACGCCAAGAGGCTGATTGGGAGGAGATTCAGCGACACTTCTGTGCAGGAGGACATGAAGCACTGGCCTTTCAAGGTTGTTCCAGGCCCTGCTGATAAGCCCATGATTGAGGTTAGTTTCAAGGGCGAGAAGCGCCAGTTTGCCCCCGAGGAGATTTCTTCCATGGTGCTCACCAAGATGAAGGAGATTGCTGAGGCCTTTCTGGGCCAGCAGGTGAAAAACGCCGTTGTCACTGTGCCGGCTTATTTCAACGATTCGCAGAGGCAGGCCACCAAGGACGCTGGCCTCATTTCTGGGCTCAATGTTTTGAGGATAATCAACGAGCCCACCGCGGCGGCCATTGCCTACGGCCTCGACAAGAAGGGCACCTCCTCTGTAGAGAAGAATATCCTCATTTTCGACCTGGGCGGAGGTACCTTCGATGTCTCCATTCTGGCGATTGAAGAGGGCATTTTTGAAGTGAAGGCCACCGCTGGCGACACTCATCTCGGAGGGGAGGACTTTGATAACAGACTCGTCAATCATTTTGTGCAGGAGTTTAAGAGGAAGTACAAGAAAGATATCAGTGGTAATGCCAGGGCGTTGCGGCGCCTGCGCACCGCTTGCGAGAGGGCAAAGAGGGCGCTTTCCTCCACCTCCCAGACCACTATCGAGATCGACTCTTTGTTTGAGGGAATCGACTTCTATTCTACCATTACGAGAGCCAGGTAGCGTATCTCAACCACCGTAGATATCTTAAATACAAATTTAATTTAAAATAAAAATATGAATTTTTGTTAACACATTCAAGACATTACAATTTAATTTAAAATAAAAATATGAATTTTTGTTAAAACATTCATGACATTACACTTCATCTTTTGCTGTGATTTGTTCTCAACAGTAACTGTTTGTTGCTTTCTCCCCTTTTATTTGAGGTGTATTAATTAATTGTTTATGAATAATCCAGATTCGAGGAGCTGAACATGGATCTGTTCAGAAGGTGCATGGAACCGGTGGAGAAATGTTTGAGAGATGCTAAGCTAGACAAGAGTAGTATAGGCGAAGTCGTTCTTGTTGGTGGGTCAACCCGTATTCCCAAGGTGCAGCAGCTGCTGCAGGATTTCTTCAACGGGAAGGAGCTATGCAAGAGCATAAACCCGGATGAGGCCGTGGCCTACGGTGCCGCGGTCCAGGCAGCTATATTGACCGGAGAAGGCGACCAGAAAGTGCAGGACCTGTTGCTGTTGGACGTCACTCCATTAAGTCTTGGCCTCGAGACAGCCGGAGGCGTCATGACTGTCTTGATTCCCCGTAACACCACAATTCCCACCAAGAAAGAGCAGATCTTTTCGACATACTCCGACAACCAGCCGGGAGTGCTTATCCAGGTAACTCCTCTTCTCCTCAAAATTTCTTTTATAGATGAATAAGTGTTTACATTCTTATTTATAAAATAATGTTAGGTGTATTAAAGAGAGTGAGCGGAAAGAGTCATAAGGTCCTGAACATAAAAATATAAACAAATCGATAACTAATTGGAACATTAAGTAGCAAAGGGGAAGGAGGAGATCTCACATTAAATCAAAAGGTCCAGATTATAAACAAATCGGTTATTGATTAGAACAGGAAAGAGTCATAAGATCTTAACATAAAAATATAGAAATATAAAGGAGATCCCACATTAAGTCAAAAGGTCCAGATTATAAACAAACCGGTTATTGATTAGAACAGGAAAGAGTCATAAGGTCTTAACATAAAAACATAGAAATATAAACAAGCAATAACTGATTAGAACAGTAAGTAGCGAAGGGGAAGAAGGGGATCCCACATATAGTCAAAAGGTCCAAAAGGTCCAGATTATAAACAAGTGGGTAATTGATTAGAACACGAAAGAGTCATAAGGTCTTAACATAAAAACATAGAAATATAAACAAGTCAATAACTGATTAGATCAGTAAATAGCAAAGGGGAAGATCCCTAATCAGTAAATAGCAAAGGGGATCCCTACATAAAGTCAAAAGGTCCAAAAGGTCCAGATTATAAACAAGTGGGTAATTGATTAGAACACGAAAGAGTCATAAGGTCTTAACATAAAAAACATAGAAATATAAACAAGTCAATAATTGATTAGATCAATAAATAGCAAAGGGGAAGATCCCTAATCAGTAAATAGCAAAGGGGAAGAAAGGGATCTCATATTAAGTGAAAAGGTCCAGAGTAAACAAGCGGACAACTGATTCAAACGTAAGTAACAAAGGGCAGAACTGATTAGAATAATAAGTAAAGTAGCAAAAGGGGGAATTGATTAAAATAGTAAGTAGCAAAGGGAGAACTGATTAGAATAGTAAGTAACAAATGGGATAGCTGATTAGAATAGTAAGTAAAGTAGTAAAAGGAAGAACTGAATAATAAGTAGCAAAGGGGAGAACTGGTTAGAATGGTAAGTAGCAAAGGGGAGAAAGGGAATCCCATATAAAATCAAAAGGTCTAGAATATAAAAACATAAAAATATAAACAATCTAAAATCATAGAAAATGAACAAGGTATAAGGATGCCAAAGCAGTAAGTAATAGGGAAGAAGGGGATTCCGATCATTTGCTTTATCTCATATTTCAACGAGAGGAGATCTCGATCATCCAAATCCCATATATTAGCAAGGTCTAGAGTGTCTGAGGTCTTTTCTCTAAAAGGAAAGGATGGTCTCTAAAAAGAAGGGGAAGAGGAGGAGATCTCAGTCACCCAGTGTATCCCATATATCAGCAAGGTCCAGAATGTCCCAAGTCTTCCTTAATTTTTCTCTAGAAGTTTCTTTCTAGAATTGTTTGGAAATTTTCATTTACTCTCTGGAACTTACATTTGGAATTTGGCGGTGGCTACAGGTGTACGAAGGAGAGCGCGCGAGAACAAAAGACAACAATCTGCTGGGCAAATTCGAGCTGAGCGGCATCCCGCCCGCTCCCCGCGGCGTCCCGCAGATAAACGTGACGTTCGACATAGACGCGAACGGCATCCTGAACGTCTCTGCGGAGGACAAGACTGCAGGAGTGAAGAACAAAATCACCATAACTAACGACAAGGGCCGACTCAGCAAAGAAGAGATCGACAGAATGGTGCGCGACGCCGAGAAATACAAGTCGGAGGACGAGGAGGTTAAGAAAAAGGTAGAGGCGAAGAATGCGTTGGAGAACTATGCATACAATATGCGCAACACGGTGAGGGACGACAAGATCGCTTCCAAGCTAAATCCCGAGGACAAGGAGAAAATCGACAAGGCCGTTACCGACGTCCTCAGCTGGCTCGAGCAGAACCAACTGGCAGAGGTGGAAGAGTTTGAAGATAAGCAGAAAGAGCTGGAGGCGGTCTGTAATCCTATCATTGCTAAAATGTATGGCGGCGCTGGGGGTGCGGCTGCTGGTGGTGGTGCTGACGATTTTCCCTCTTCTCGAGGAGGGACGGCGGCTGGAGGACCCAAGATTGAGGAAGTCGACTAAACATTTGGGCGGCTTTAATGTTTTTAAGCTCTACAGATATTACTCAAGTAGCTTTATTGTTTTTAAGCTCTACAGATATTACCCAAGTAGTATATAAGGACTTGTGTGTATGATAATTTGTACAGAGATGAGAAATGGCTTCTGGATAAGAGATGTTGTAATTATGTATTTGCAATGAAAATAAAATGCTTTCAGTACTTTTTTACTTAAAAAACAGAGAGTTGGGGATTAATTAATTTGGAAAACAAACAAAATAAAATATATTTTTTAAATATTGTTGATTGTGTTATTATATTAAAAATTTTGGCTTATTAAATAAAATTGAATTTTTGGAAGATGAATTTGAGACTTCTTCATATTTATAGAAGTGTGTGAGGCTTGGTTGTCATATAATTGTGCTTGAAAATATAATATGTATTAATGGAAGTGAATTTTGTGCTTGTAAGAGTGAATTGAGCTTTATGTATAAAATTGTTTTGTCAAAATATTTTGTTAACTTAAAAAAAAAAAAAAAATTGTTAACTAAAAATGACTCATTTTCTGTGATGTTAATGTGTTTATGTAATAGTATGTTAATGTACTTGTATAATGGTAAACTCAAAAATAGTATGTTCAAGTTCTTAGACAGGTTGATTCAATGTTCATAAAAATAGGATGTTCAAGTTCTTAAATGGGTTGATTCAATGTTCATGAGCAAAGATTGAAGACAAATATTCATAATATATCTTAACGAGAAAGCTAGAAGATTAATGACATAAGATTATGTTTTTAGTGTTTATAAATATGTGTGATGTATTCTTCTACATAATTAAAATGAAATGATTAGTCTTATAATTTGAAATAAAAAATTGTTAACTAAAAATGACTCATTTTCTATGATGTTAATGTGTTTATGTAATAGTATGTTAATGTACTTGTATAATGGTAAACTCAAAAATAGTATGTTCAAGTTCTTAGACAGGTTGATTCAATGTTCATAAAAATAGGATGTTCAAGTTCTTAAATGGGTTGATTCAATGTTCATGAGCAAAGATTGAAGACAAATATTCATAATATATCTTAACGAGAAAGCTAGAAGATTGATGACATAAGATTATGTTTTTAGTGTTTATAAATATGTGTGATGTATTCTTCTACATAATTAAAATGAAATGATTAGTCTTATAATTTGAAATAATTTGTGTTTTAATTGGCTTATTTTGGGGCATGTAACAAGAAAAAGTTGAGATATGTTTATTTGTCATTTTCTATGTAAAATCATGTGAGTCAATATATAAAAGATAACTTAATTGTTGTGAGTTGATATCATAAGGGAGAATTATTAGGTTTTTATCCATTCCTCTTTTCTATGTAACTCAAGTACTTAATTGTTGTGAGTTGATATCGTAAGGGAGAATTATTAGGTTTTTATCCATTTCTCTTTTCTATGTAACTCACGTTCCTAAGTATAATTATATAGCCAATACAATAGACAAAATAACTTTAGTGAAAATTTAAAGTTTACTACACTTGATTTATGAATAGAGGGTGTCATTTCTAGATCTACTTCGTGTCCATATCTAGACACTTGCAGCATACACATCACCCCTTTGGTTATATTATAATTGTTAGAATAGGTGTGATGAAGGACAATATGGCATCAATCGTTCGCGAGTGCCCTGCTATGTTGCGAGTCCTTCTCACAATGCAGTACTTCGATTTAATGCTTTGATTTTATATATGTGTAGGCACATGTACACAACTTCGTTTGTATGCAGGATTTGCAGGTACAAGTCTCGATTCCACCTGCTTCGGCAGGACAGGGCGAGCACCAATAGCCCAACGGTTAAATGTTGAAACAGAGGTGACGATGAAGTCATCTCGTCCCATGATGTCAGATCGTCTCGTTTGTTTGGTATGGTTTATTTTGTGTAATGGTCGTCATTTGTGTTTTGTGTTATGTGTTTTGTCGTATTTTATTTAAGGTGGCATTTTATAAGTTATGATTTATTTTATTTAAGTGATTGAAATAATTGTTTGTTTTAATGTTAGATTTAAACTCCTTTTAAATATTTAGATGATTTTAATTATTTTTGAAAGTCATATATTTCAATTAAATGATAATTAAATATTAAATGTGTTTTAACTATTTTAATCAATTATCTGGTGGAGGATAATTATTAGAATAATTTATTTAAATTAAATAAGTAATGTGTTGTGCAAGTAAAGTTGCAAAAAAAAAAAAATAGAAATCAAAACAATAAAACAAATAAAAGAATGAAAAAAAAAAAGTTGTGAGAGCAAATGAGAATACAGATCTGGGTAAAAAGCTTGCTTTTAAAGAATTATTTGATTTTATTTTTGTTTTTTAGAGTTTTTGGAAAAAAATGGACAATGTCTTTTATTTAATTAGGAAAATTGTAAGTTTTCACACACAGAGGATATTAGTGACAGAAGTTGCAGAAGATATTGGCTTTTGTATTCTGAAATTTTAGAAAGGATATTGGATTCTTTTATTTTATTTTAATGGGAGTTTTTGAAAGGGATTGGAAATCTGTTACTGGGTTGCTTTGGAGAAGTTTTTTGAACAGAGAATCGGTTTGAGTTCGAAGGAAAAATGCGGTAGAGGAGATTTGGAAGCACGAACAGGGAGCCCTTCGAAGTCATCAGAATCAAGCTAGCTTCATCAGGTTCTCGAGAGCGTAGGACTACAGGTTTCACCCTCTCTCTTCTTGATTGTTTCGAATCTGTAAAAAAAAAGAATAGAAATATGATTTAAATCAATCCTTGTTTGTAAAAGAAATGTTCAGAAAATTAGATTTAAATGATTTAGTTTGTAAAAAGAAAATAAATAAATCATTAGGTTTTCTTTATATGAAAGTTTCTTTTTAAATTCGAAATCGTTGTGTTTTATTGCAAGTAAACAGAAAGATAATTAAGTCGAATTCCATTGAAAATGCCCAATTTCTCTCTATTAATTTACTGTGAGAAAATGATCAATCTTTTTATTTTAATGGTTTTGAAATATTATGTTGATAATCAATATTGTATATATATATATATATAGTAAATATATGCTATTCAGTTTTTACACATAAAATTATGTTCTTTGAAATATATATATATATATGTTTTTTATTAGATATATACCTTTGGATTTAAAATTTACGATTTTCGTGTTTTGACTGTAAAAAAATCGAAATGAATAATAATAAAATAAAATAAAATTTTATGAAACGAAATTGAAAGAAAAAAGGTTTAAACAAAAAAAAAATTATTTAAAAGTAATATGTTAAGGGTCGAGGGGAAGGACGGCGGAGGCCTTACCTCCCCCTCTCCCCATGCCCACGGGCAGTGGCTATCCAGCCCCGAAAATGCACCGGGGCATGGATATGCCCATCTATGTCCATCCATGCTACGGATTTAACTTTTTGTGTTCCATGCAGTAAGTCCGTGCAATTTAACTGTGTGTGTTTCGTGCAGTAAGTCCCTGTAGTGTCGTTTTATACAGCAGCAGAAAAATAGGGTAAGTAGTAATAATGTTTTATTTTATCGATTTAGTTTATACAGCAGGACAAACGGGGCAGTGTTAATTTCTTCTTTTTTAACAATTATTTATTCTTGTATTATATTTTTCACCCTTGGATAGACTATAAATATATTATGTTATATTTATATTATAGTTTTAAATATTTTTTACTTAAATTTAGAATCAAATTTGAAATTTAGTGAAGGAGAATGTCATAGGATTGTTAAAAAAAAAGGATTATTTAAAAAATTTCTTGTATTTAAATTATATTATAATAGTGGTAAAACATTTAATGAGATAGATAGATATAGATTGTATCAAATTAATTGTTTAATAAAACATGTGTAAAAGTTAGTTTTAAGAGGTGAAAACATTTTTATCTTGGTTAATTTTATTAATTTTCTATTAAATATAAAATTATTTTGTCATTTTTTTAATAAATTTAATCTATCTTGGAATTAAATAGATGTTATTGTGTAATTAAAATCTTCCTTCTATTTAAAATATATTTAACCTAATTTTTTTTATAACTTAGTAAAACTTTAAATAATATACCATATTAGTAGTTTTATTGAACATGTTTAAAACTTAGTTTTATGACATGTGATAATAATTTATTAAAGATTGTGAAATGAGTAAGGTATTTTAGCTAATATAAATAATTGTTAACAATATTATCAACAATTAACAATATAATAAAAAATATATTAAAATATAATATTTTTAATTGTTAATTATGAATATTGTTAATTGCTAATTGTTAATATTATTACAATTAACAATATTGTTAATTGTTAATATTATTAACAATTTAACAATTAACAATTATTATATTAGTTAAAATACCTTATTTGATTTAAAATAAATTTCACAAACTATTATCACATGATGCCATAAAACTACTAATATGATAAATTTCCTTATATTTTTAAGTGTTATATCATTAAGAGTTTTACATCTATTTTGTAAATATACAACATTTATAAATAAACAATCTTTGAAGCTAACCAAGATAAAAATATTTTTACCTCTTAAAACTAACTCTTACAGATGTTTTATTAAACAATTTATTTGATACAATCTATATCTATTTCATTATATGTTTTACCACTATTAGAATATAATTTAAATACAAGAATTTGTTTTAATAATCCTATTGTTTTAACAATCCTATAACATTCTCCTTCACTAAATTTAAAATTTGATTCTAAATTTAAGTAAAAAATATTTAAAACTATAATAATATTCATATAGTTTTACAATTATAATAGTATAATATCAATAAACATATTTATATAATATTCTAAATATATAACAATATTATAGTATAATTATAGTATTTTATGTATTATAATAATATTATTATATTTGTATATATAGTAGTATACCTATATTATAAAAATATATGTAAAGTACACCGAGAGATATCCTTCTCAAGGTGCCTAGTTTTAATCAATTGAACCTTAACCCAAGTTGAAGCTTAACCCTAACCATAAAAATATTTGAACACTAATCGTAACCCTCTTTGAAGCTGGTCCATATTATTGGCTCATAGACAAGGACAAATTCCCTAGAAGATTGTCTTTCAAGTTTGAAAAAGTGTAGATGGAAATCTCAAACTTCCAAATGGTTGTCACTGACTCCTAGCTCACCCAAACAGTTGATCATCTCACTAAAATGTGCATGTTTAACAAAAAGTTAAAATTCATAAAACTCGGACTGAAAGAGTGGAATATCCAAGTCTTTAGAAATATTTTAGAGAAAGGATCTCCTTGAAGCTAGAATGGCTAAGATCCAAAAAGACCTCTCAAATGATTTTTCTTACATCCTAATAGAAGAAGAGAGGAATCTCATAGTTCAATTGGATAGTGTCTATAGTTTTGAATAAATCTATTGGAGAAAAAAATCAAGGATTAAATGACTTAAATAAGGTGTAAAACCAAGTTTTTTCATTTAACATGCAAAATGAGAAGGTAAGAATCATAATATGAAGATTGAAGATGCTTATGGATAAAATTTTGATGATGCTGACACCATCAAGGCTTCCTTGGTTTCCTCTTGGGAAAAAATGCTTAATAGAGAAATAAATTTCTTACATTAAAGTGCAATAGGCACCTCCAAAAGGATATCTCTCAGTTTATTTTAAATATAGTATATATATATATATATGCTATTTTTAAAACCCTATCCCTAATTTAACCCTAGCCCAAGATTTATCTTACAACCCTAATTGAACCCTAACCCTAATTAAATTTTAATCCTAACCTTAAACTGAGCCTAACTATAATTCTTCTTCTAACCTTAATGATACTTCTAACTCTATTCATCATAATAATTTTAATAATAACCCTAATTCTAATGACAACCCTATCTAATTATAATACTAATTAAACCCTAAGCCTAATTAAAACCTAACTCTACTTGAACCATTACCCTAACCCTAATTATATTGAACTCTAATTGAATTGTAACCCTAACCCTACTTGAGTCCTAATCCTAACCCTAAGATTTACCCCAATCTTTATCCTATCACCCAAACCTTAACCTTAACCCTAATTGAACCATTTCCTAACCCTAACCATAATTAAACTGTAAACCTAATTAAACACAAACCATAACTCAAAATCTAATTGAACCCTAACCCTAATATTTATCCCAAGATTTATTTTAAAATTATAACCCTAATTTAACCCTAACCCTAACACCAACCTAACCTAATATTGACTCCAAGATTCATCTTAGAACCCTAATTCTAATTGAATCGTAACCCTAATTGACTTTTAATCTTACCCTTAAATCTAACCCTAATTCTAATTCTAACCCTAGCCTGAATTCTAACTCTATTCATGATTATAATTTTAATACTAACCTTAATTCTAATGACAACCCTAATTCTAGCTATAATACTAATTGAATCCTAACCCTAAACCTAACCCTTATTAGAACCCAACCCTTATTGAACCCTTACCATATCCTAAAATTAATCCTATTCCTAATCCTAATTGTGTCTAACCCTAATTGAAACCTAACCCTAACTCTAGTTGTGTCCTAACCCTAACCCCAACCCTAATCCTAACCTTTACCCAAAGCTTTATCCTATAACCCTAACCTTAACCCTAATCTTAACCTATCCTTAATCTTAATTGAATTCTAATCCTAATTGAACCCTAGCCCTAATTGTAACCTTGATCCAACCCCATGCTAACTCTTAGTCCAAGCTTTATCTTAGAATTCTAATTGAACCCTAATCCTAACTAAGCCATAACCATAATCATAACCCAATTATAATTATAATCCTAACTAAGTGATAATCATAATCATAATAGTAAATAATAATGTTATATAATTTTTTTCATATGATAAACTTATGTGTAAATGTAATTCTTAATCACATTATTTTTTAAAAGATAGATATGCTAGTTCTAAATATATTACTTTAAAAAAATATTTTGTGTAAAAATAAATTTATTATTATTTTTATTTAATTTTATAATTCTAAATTGATTTTAGATGTGCATTTATTATAATTTTTTTATCTATTTAAGTTGCTATATTTTGTACAATAAAACCTTTAGTAAAGCCTTAAAATTACACATTTAAATAATATATATAGAAACGTCCAGAGATATCCTAACCCTAACCCTAACCCTATTTGTATTTGAAGCTCAAACCAAACCCTGATTCCATGTTTACGTTTCCTAATTGAATTGTAACTCTAACCTTTACTGTTACCATAATTAAACTCTAACCTTAATTAAATTATAACCTTAATTGAATCATAACACTAATTGAACTCTAACTTAACTTTAACCCTTTAAATTGAACCCTAACCTTAATCTTAATAGTAACCAAAATTGAGCCCTAACCTTCATTAAATTATAACCCTAATTGAACCTCAAGCCCTAATCTTAATAGTGAACTTTACCCTAACCCTAGAACTTAATTGAAATCTAACCCTAACCTAATTAAAATATAACCCTAACCATGAAACCTAATTGAATTCTAACCCTAATTGAACCCTAAACTTAATTGAACACTAACTTGAACCCTAACACCCATATATAAGTCCATAATTTTTCTTCAAATAATTAATTTAGAGGATTGAATATAATTTCATTAAGACATAATGTTTCTTGACATAATTAGTTTGGAGGATTGAATATAATTGCCCTAAGACAAAATGTTTCTTGACATAATTAGTTTGGAGGATTGAATATAATTGCATTATCCAAGACAAAGTAGAATTTAAAAATAAGCACTAAACTAAAAAGATGGCAAAGGTACACATTTCACCCTTACACTTATAGTAAAAAATTCAAAGCAATAACTTATTTTAATTTTAAAGCAACAAGTGTTCAAGAGTTAAATAACTTAAATTAATCATATGTTTAAAATTGTTTTTTTAAATAACAGTCATATACAAGTGTAAAATGTTTCTTGGCATAATTAGTTTAGAGGATTGAATATAATATCATTCTAGAGGCAAAGAAGGATTTAAAAATAAGCACTAAACATTAAAAATGGCAAAGGTATACAAATTTCACCATTAGACTTATACTAAAAAAATTAAAAGCGAGGACTTATTTTAATTTAAAAGCAACTTGTTCAATAATAAAAATAAATTAATCATAGGTTTAAAATTATTTTAAATAAATCATAACTTATTCTAATCATATGCTTATCACTATATGTTTTCTTATATTTATAGGCAAAGACAATTTCTCTAAAATTAACTAACATGAAGTGATGGTAAAAATAACTAACTTTTTGATTCATCAAACAACGATCTAGTAAAAAACTAATATATTTAATTTTTGTATGGCTAAACTTGTTTATGATGAACACTTATAATTTTATTTTAATTGAATCCAATTTTTTCTTTTTTCTTTTTTCTTTTTAATTTGAATTATTTTATATGGTAAAGATATACAAATTTCACCATTTTACTTATACAAAAAAATTAAAAGCAATGACTTATTTTAATTTAAGAGCAACTTGTTTAATAATAACATAACTTAAATAATCACAGGTTTAAAATTATTTTAAATAAAGCATAACTTATTTTAATCATAATTTTATTTTAATTAGATCTGATTTTAAAAAAAATAAAAAATTATATGATAAAAGTATACAAATTTCATCATTTTACTTATACTAAAAAAATTAAAAACAATGACTTATTTTAATTTAAAAGCAACTTATTTAATAATAAAATAACTTAAACATTATAATACAATATAATATTATAATATAATTATAGTATTTTATATATTATAATAATATTATTATATTTGTATATATAATATAAATATAACATAATATCTTTAGAGTCTTTCCAAGGGTGAAAAATATAATACAAGAATATGTAATCGTAAAAAAATATTAAATTAACACTACTCCGTTTGTTGCTACTGTATAAACTAAATGGATAAAATAAAACATTATTACTACCCACCCCGTTTTTCTGCTGCCGTATACAACTGCACTGCATGGACTTACTGCACGGAATACAGAAAGTTAAATCCGTAGCATGGATGGGCATAGATGGGGCACATCCATGCCCCGGTGCATTTTCGGGGCAGTCCGTGGACTGCCGCGCATAGCAATCCTACGGACTGCTGTGCAGTCCCTTTTGGCAGTCTATACTGCGATTTAATTTTAGTTTTTTTTTTTTGTGTGTTTTAAAAAGCTTTTAAATATATATAGCTAATTTTATATATATATTTTTAGTTGGTTATAAATATATTTTAGTTATATATATGTAGGTAATTATATAGATATATATATATATATATATATATTTGTGTAGGTATATTCCTTTCTTCTACGAACTGATTGTGAAGGAAATTATTTAACTCTGAAATAATTAATAAATTATATTAAAGAAATTTATATGAATAAAGATATATTTATTTTGATGCCATGGTAAGTTGTTCTTGGTAATGTGTTATTCTTGAATTATTATCTTCATGTTAAAATTTATTTATCACAAGATTGGACTTTGGTTATATGATTTAATTGTGTGAGGAATAAACAAATTGTATTATTTATATTTGTACCGAGATACTTGTGCGTGGGTAAGGACATTATTGTATTGTTAATTGCTTGTGGAATTTTGATAAAATTGATTGATTATTTCTTTATTGTTATTTTATGGTTTTAGCGTATTGATGTGGGAGCCCTGTTGTAATTGTGAAACCCTAGGGATTGTCGGTCTTTCTTGTGCATTTTGATTATGGTTTTCCTTTATTTTGGTTGCGGTGTGGGAACCTTGTGTATTTGTGATTCAGTTGTTGTTTATTGAGAACCCTAGTTCCAGAGGCGTGTTTTTTAATCTATGAATGTTATTCCGTGTGGTTGTGCTCTTGGAATTGGAAATTTATTAGAATTACTTTTGGAAGGGTTGTACGTGGGTATTGGCATTTTGATTATGAGCTATTGCGAGATGGATTTGCCTCGCTTGTTTATGTTTTGAGTTATATGTTTTATTCGTGATAGTACAACCCTTGCCTAGTTTGATTTATGTTAGGGGTCATAGAGAGAGTGGCTCTTCGTGGGCACCGGCGCCTCAGGATGAGGAAGGGCTCAGGATAACCCACGAAAGAGTAGTTAAGCAAGTGATAACCTAAACAATAGAATTTAGGGGGATGGGTAGTAACACATACAATATAATTAAAATTGGGTTCCTTGTCTATGCATTAGGGCTACCGTAGACTAGTGATAGATTGAGTAGGCCGTGGTCGGCAAAGTCGTAGTCTCGTCTTCATGAGAGATTATCGGCTCCGCATTAGCTACCCTATGGTGCCGGTGCCTCAGTTAGGAGGAAGGGCCAGGAGATCTATAGATGGGTGTCGGCGCCTCAGTTGGAGGAAGTGCCAGGGGATCCCATGAGAGCTATGTGATGACACTCTCCACTAGACACCCTTGTTCTTGTTTCTTGTGTTCTGTTTTGTAGTTGCCTTTGTATATTGTATCTTCATGTTGTTTTCGAGGGCTAGAAAATCCATAGATGGGTGTCGACGCCTCAGTTGGAGGAAGTGCCAGGGGATCCCATGAGAGCTATGCGATGACCCTCTCCACTTGACACCCGCTTGCCTTGTTTCTGGTTGCCTCTGGAATTTGTGTACTGAATTGTTGTTTTAGACTTATATGGAATCATGTTCTTTTTATTGTTCAGATTTATTTGGAAATGTATTTTGGAGGTTGTTTCGGTTCTTCTGGATATCGTAATCGTTATGTTGTTTCTGACTCTTGTGAATTTGGTTTATGATTTCCATTTAGTTACTTGTATAATTGGTGATGCTTTGTTTAATTGTGATGAGGTTCATAGTTTTAATTTGTTATGTGATTTGTGAACATTGATGGTTGTTCATTGTATGCCTTGAGTTGTACTTGTTTTGTGCTATGTTGTTGTTGAGTCAGTTTGACATTCATGGTCGAGTTAACTTCCTCGTCACCTCTGAGCACGGGGGGTGAGTTACTTGTAATTCACATGGTTGGGTGGAACGTGCTCCGCACCCGTTGGGTTCCCCATCAGCTTCTTGTCTTCTCAGCATTTTCGCAGCTGGAGTTGTACCAGTATTCCTTTGTATATCAGACTTAATTGTATTTGTATTTGTAGCGTCCCACATGTTTGGGAAATTCAAGGTAATTCATTTATGAAGAGATTGTAATGTAACATTGAAACGATGATGTAATAGTTAGGATCTGTTGTATCTTTATTGAGAGGTTTATCATGGTTGTATGATGTGATGTTTATTACTCTCGCATCATGGTTATTGGATGTATCATTATTCATGGGTATTATAATATAAATGGTTATGTTGTAATCTTTATATTTATTTCTGTTTACTTGTTGCGATGTAACCTCGCGTGCCCCAGAGAACTAAGTGTGTTAATGTTGCTGTTATGTGTTATGGATTATGGTTTAATGTATTTGCATGTTTAATGTAATTGTTTTTTAAAAAAAAAATTATTCCCATTGTGTGTGTACTCTGGGGTTTGCACGACGGGCGTTACACAGCATACACATCACCCCTTTGGTAGAGGAAACCTCTTTTAGCTTCTAAATTTGGACAATCAATTCTCATATGCTTTGTCAACCCATAGAGTGGTAACATTGGCATCCCAATTGCATTTGATTTCTTTCTTTACAATTGTATTTTATTCAAGTTTGGTTTCTTCCATTTCAAAATTTATGTTAATTTGGCACTTATGTCTATACCACAAGTGTCATTGCCTGAGGTTGTTCTAGTTATGAAAGACAAGCATGATGTTGGTACATTCTTTTTCTCATCTGCAAATTTAGTTTTGTTATTCAACCTTCTACTTCTTAGCAGTGTATGGTTGGTAGTAGAAACATTGAATGTGGATGTGTATATGGATAATGTACTTAACAATATTAGTGCAGTTTTGATTGTTGTTGTGATGAGTCAGATACATAGGTTCCAAGAAGGAAGGACAGATGATACCGGGCAAGTGAGGAAAAATGCCCTCACTTAAATTGAAAATAGACCTTTTGGAGGTCCAAAAGCTTCTCAATGGGGAGGAATGATCTAGGAGGATCCAAGAATCTCAAAAATATCAGAGTCTCAAAATCTCTCAGAACTGACATTATTGGTTAGAGCTTGCTAACATGATCTTGATGCAACCTGTATCACATCAAAAGGAGGTCATATGCCAGAGTTATGCTTGGTCAAAGGTTTGGTCAAACAGGCAAATCAAGCATTCAAAAAGGTGAAATTTGATTGTCTCAAATCCAAGCAAAAATGACACCAAGTTGTAGTGCTTGTCGTGCTGATTTTGGAACTATCCTCAGTTTCGAAAACGGAGTCCGTATGAGAAAAATAGAGCCAGTCAAAGTTTTAGTCAAAATGATGATGTCAACATGTGACATGGCCATTGACTAGATGGTGACGTGGGAGTTGCAGATGATGTGGCAAAAATCTCACAAAATTCATGTACCATGCTTTATTTTTGAAAATAAGGTGTGGAGGATTATTTTATCTCACAAAAATCCATCAGATTTTGTGGGATCCCAATCGGATTTGGTGGGATCCTAATCTCCTAAAAATCAACAAAAATTAACTCATATGAAAAAAAAAAAAGCAAAACCTCCTAAAATAACACTAAATTGTTATTTTATTTTTAAACTCAACCCCATAAACTCAAATAGCCCGTGAATATAATAAGACAAGGGATTAAAAAACAAATTCCAAATGTTTTATTAAGGGGTTGTTTAATGTTTTTATTTTTAAAATGGGGAAGTTATTGTTTTATATCAACGGGTTAGTGTCTTTTTTGTAAGGCTTATAATTATAAAAGCCAAAGGAGGGGGGTTAAATTGTTATTTTATTTATTATGGTGGTTTTTAACCCCATATGCAAAATTTATGTATAAAAGAAGGTGATGTGATAGGACCTTTATGCTTTTTTTTTAGAAATAATTCAGATGTGTTTTTTGAGAGAAAATTTTATACTCTTTGGAGATATTTTTGGGAGAGAAATTACAAGGTTGATTACACCAAAAATTGTAAAATTGCAAAGAGAGATTGTGAGTGATTAAAGCTTGGATATCGTAAGAAGGCTATTGAAGCTTGGCAATATCAATAAAGCGGTCCAACGTTGAGAAGCGGACCCGGAGACGTAGCTCAAATTGAGCGAACTCCGTTATCAAGTTTTTTGTGTCTCTCTTCCATCTCTTTCTTGTTCTCTCATTTATTTCGGTATTATGCTCTCTCATGAATGTTATTATAGATAATTGTTTTAAAGTGTTTGAAAGCATTACTTAGTTTCATAATTTCAACGGTTAAGATACATGATCATGCATTATTGTTGGATCAAGAATTAAATCTGTAATTGGATTAATTTTTGGAAAACTTTAATGTCCTAGTTTACAGATCACATCTCTAATGCATGGAGCAGAACAAACTAATCAAACTAATCAAAATCATCTTCCCTACATCAAACCTTAGATTTCATTGAGAGAAAAAAGCACAATGCTCAATCCTCTACATTTGAAGACTATAACAAAGATATAGCCATTATTTATAGTTACTCACATAATTCTAACGTTTTTGATAAAGTAAGCAGCATTTATAGGGTGTTGTACCCTTCACATAGAGCCACAAGGGCTAAAATAGTTTAGGTTCAATAAAGCATAAAAAAAAATGCCAAAAGACACACACAACGAATCAACAACACACGAACGAACAACGGACCAATAACAAACTACCTTGCATCTTCCCAATTCTTAGATAGGAGATGGACAACATCATCTCTGACCCATTCCTAGTAGTCTTCAGTCTTTTTCATGTCCATCTCATCCTTCATTATCGCCGACAGGGTACTCATGACACAGTGAACTAGCTTGACCGTGAAGCGGGTCAAACCACATAATTTTTTGTCCAAATTGTCTAATCTTTCTTTCAACACATAGAGCTCCTCCCCACCAACAATAGTGTTGTCGTGAATAGCCTTCTCAACATCCAACAGTTCTGAAGATTGAGAGGTCGAACCCTCTTTCTGAACTTTGCCCAAATCAGGGATGGAGCCAGGACCTCTAGCATGCTCCTCCTCCTCACCATCTAACACCTCCTTAGCCTTGCTATCCTTGTTTTCCACTAGCTCCTCTTCCGTATCCGCATCTTTAACCTGCACTTTTTCCTGTTCTTAGCCAACCTACCAGAGCACCGAATGATGGCATCACAACCAATAACCACTGTCTCCGCAACCACTGTTCGCCACATTTTTTCCTTTGCTCGAAGGCTCCTTCAAGCATTTACCTTCCTCCTTTCCTTTCCTTTTCAGAGCGGGCTTGTTGGAAGTCTTGGAAAGGGTTGACTTGAGTTCACATAGACTAGCTGTTGCGCTAATTTGGGTTGCTCCCTCGTTTCCTATATAATTCTAATGTTATATATGAGGCTCAACCCAAGAACAATACATCCTACACAGACTAATGTGTCACTGTATCGAGCCACAAATATTATGTATTCCTATTGATTTAATATCATGTAAGGAGACAACATTGTCATTTTTCATTATTCATCTTTGATTCCTAAAATTCAAGCCTTAATCCATATTTGTAGTATGAGGTATGAAGGAAATTAACCTAATGAAACAAATCAAAATTTTACTCACAATGATAATTCCTTGGGAATAGATGGTAATCTCCTATATTCTTGTCAAGAATTTACAATTGTCAATCATAACTAGGAGGACAAGACTTCTTCACCTAATCATAATACATCATTACAACCTAGAATCTAGGACCAATCACAATACTCTTCACTCAAGGTACTCAACATCCTAAACATATTGCAAGCATGCTAGTGTTGCTACACTACCAAGAAAAAATTATAATCTAAACCCCATTCTTCTACAAGCAACATTTACTAAAATTTTATTATTAACACCATTTTTGATTCAAGATCAGTAAGATTATATGAATATTTTTTCCCATTCTAATGGGCCCAAGTCCAAGGAGGGGATGTGTGATTAGATTCATCATTACCATCCCTACTCTTTAAATGGTCCTCCACCTAAGCTAGAATTTTTAGCATGTCATCACCACTTACACTTGTGGAGAATAATATCTTTGTTTGAATTTTAAATACATTCACATGTCTTTAGCCTCCCATGTCACCAAAGGGTGTGTTTTCCAAAGCCCCTAAATAGGCTTATAAAATTTGATGGTACATAAATGATCATAATTCTCATATCAAGGCTTATCGTACCACAGTGAGGGAGCTTCTCACTTTGTATGTCATCATGACTAATCTCTTCTCAAGATCATTAGAGACATAAGAACTTCATTGGTAGTATCACCTTGAAGAAGGCTCCATCCATAACTTTCAATATGTATCTAAGTTATTCATCAAACACTTTAAAAGATACATAACCAACATCGAGGACCTATTTACATATGAAACAAAGTAAGGGCAAGATGTGTTGATCATATAAATTGATAGAGCGCCCTTTGTGCCTTTTCTCGAGCTTTTCAAGTTTAGGGTTTTAATTTAAGGGTTTAGGATGTATGGTCTAGGATCTAGGATCTAGGTTACGAGGTTTAGGGTTTTTTCAAGTTATGATTTAGGGTTTATGGTTTAGGCTTTAGGAGGTTTAGGTGTAAGGTTTATTGTTAAGGGTTCAAGGTTTAAGGTTTGAACTTTAGGTTTTAGGTTTTGGTTTTAATGTTTAAGTTTTAAGGTTTTAATTTAAGGGTTTAAGATTAGGCTTTAGAATTTAGGGTTTACACTTTAGGGTTTGAACTTTAGGGTTTAGGGGGTATATGGTTTAGGATTTAGGATTGGGGATTAGTCTCTAGGGTCTAGGGTCTAGGGTTTAGGTTTTAGGGTTTATGGCTTAGGGATTAGGGTTTAGGTTTTTGTTACACCCCAAATTGTGTAATTACTTTTTATTACTATATAGGGTAAATGTAAAAGTAATGTGAATTTTGTGGATGAATATATTGTGCTCGTACCTTGTTATCAATGTGAATGTTATCTCATTTGATGTTATCTCATTTGATGTTATCTTAGTTGATGTTATTTCAAGGAAAAATATTGTATATATGTGAATGGATGGCTATTGAATTGATATTCTAACCTTGGAGATTTATTATGTTTATTGCATATTTTGTGAACAGCTAACTGTCGTAGGCATGTGTTAGTGTTTGCAGGTAAATGTTCATTCCTCTAGACAAAGGGGAAGTATCACTCAGGAGAAGATCTTGGTCGGGTAACCGGTAACGTAAAATATCTGAGCATACACACACCACAGTAGATTGGTTGAGTCTAGTCATTGAGTTGGGAAGTGGTAAGTCATCCCTAGTTTGATGTGTCTGCATTAGTAAAGGTCTTGTTTACTATCAAGTGCATTATTGGGTGATGTTTATCTGTTTGAACTTTTGAGACCATCCTTATGTTACTGTGTTTGTTTGTGTGGTTGAATGAGTGTTTGGGTATATGCATAGATGCATATATATGCATATTCCAGCATACGCATACAATGGATATAATGGGATGTCCATACAAGTGTGACGACATATGTATAGACATGCATATATGTATATAAATTTTATTATGATGTTATGTGTCTTTGAGCTTTCCATCGACATATTTACATCAAAAGTATGCATTTATAGAAGTATATACATACATTGATCCATGTGAGAGCATAATCATATGTTTGTATGTGTAAGTAGAAATACTTGCAAACATACTCACACATGGAATCAATTATATATAGGTGTGTGTGTGTGAATATATACACTTAAACGAATGTACGTAACGATGAGGAAATGATATGACAGGGGTAACCTGATATATGTGTGTGTATAACCACATGTTCATAATCATTTGATGTTGAATGGATTACTTGATTGTCATATTGCTATATAATGTATACGATAATACACTCGTAAGCGTTAATGCTTATCGAAGAAGTGTACATATATAAGTATATGTGTATGAGTATACAAGTATTATTATTTACGAAATATGATAAAAAAGAGTTATACATTCAAATATAGAATGGGTATATATTATAAGGATAAGACTATATATGTGTGTGTGTGTGTGTGTGGTCGATAAGAGAGATAACTTGCTTGTATTTATTTACATATTTATATATTCAATGTATACAATCTTGACGACATAGGATAAATATACATATATATGTTAGTATATATACACATAAATATATATATAAATATAGCATTGATGCTATATGATGATTTATATATATATATGTGTGTGTGTGTGTGTGTGTACCTATTAATATATGGTATTACATAGCTATTTATATAATAGATATGTTGCTTTGAAGTCGATAAACTTTAGCAAGTTTGAGGTTGATCTATTACATATACATGGTTCATTTTATATGTAATTAATATATAAGCATGTTGAGGCCGAATAAAATGTATATTGGCTTTGAGTAAAAGTTGAACTCTATGCTATGAATTACGCAACATATAGAGTGTATTGGCCAATGCATTGAAAAGACTTAATCAACATAAGGATTCCAATGTATTAGCATTCAAGTCTTGAGTATTAGTTAGCAATATATGCTACATGCAAACCTTGCATAGGGAGGACGTCTTATTTGTTTGGAATCGACTATCTTAGGCAATGAATAGTAGCAGATTATAAGGCTATATAAGTGGCTTTTGAAGTCAATTATCATGAATGACTTAGTGGTTGATAGAAGTTGCTTATGACTATGTATACAGAAGCCGAACTTTACTCCTACTACCATGCGATATGAAACATTTATGTTGCATTTTGAGTTGTATTATATCGATACAAGCATGGACTTGGTTGACGCCTTTGATAGAGATTAACTTTGACTTAGTAAACATTTCTGCCATGTTTAATACATCTGTCAATGACTTTGTCCAACATATTTAATGTCTTAGCCGACTCATTACCAACCTAGTCGATGACTACTTTTTGTTGTGAATTAGAATTTGACTGTTTCTGATGGCAAAGAAACCACACCAACAAGTGAGGGGTGTGGATGAATTTGGCACCACCTCTAGAAACCCAATTGTTGTAGTTTTCTTTTGCTTAAGTTAATTCGAATTGAGCATATACAGATTTGAATGAGTCTTTGTTTACTGACAATTTTGTAAGTCGGTCTATTGAAGTTCATGGTGAGTATAAGATTGTTTGATCACCACCTTTTTGTTGAGTTTCATGTGTTGATTTGCATGGAGCTTGTTGTCCATTATCATGCCTAAATTGTAGGATATGAAGTTACCAACTTGCTCTATAAATTGCTGAGCCATTTCATTTGAAGGGATGCATCTTTTGCATTCTTCTTGCAAGTCTTTATTCTGCATTATTTCCAGCCATACTCTATTTTATTTTGTAAGTGAGAAAGGGAGAGAGTTGTATTTTGTTTGTGAGGAAGTTTGTTGTTGAGAGAAGTAAGCTATCAACTTGAGAGATAGAGTTTCCTTGTGATGTTCTAGACAAGCTGATTATCAAGCTTGTTGTTGTTGGAAAAGGTTGTACTGTTGTCATTTATCTAGATAATCAATAACATGCATGAGGATCTCTTCTTCTTTGTTATTTTACTTATGAATTATATTTCTTCCATGTATGCTTGAGTTGTCTTTTCCAATGTGTGCATTAGAGAAATTAAAGTGTATTTGAAAAGGAAATTGAAGCTTTTATGCTATTTTCATGTTGTGCTTTTAAGTACTCCATAATAGGAGATGGGTGTTTATCATGGGTATTATATACTAGGTATGATTGAACATGAGAGGCACATGTGATACACTTAGCTATTGGTTTAACTAGGAAAGCTTGTGTTTAATCCTAGGATAGTTAATCCAATAGAGGAGGGAGCTTGTGTACTTACTTGTTAAGTAGGTTTATTCCAAGTAAGTAAAATGGTGATAGGTTATCTCTGGGATGATGGATTATCCATTGAAGAAAATACCTAGCTCGTGTACTTGTTAAGTAGGTTCATTCCAAGTAGTTTAAAAAGGTGATAGGTTATCTCTAGGATGAAGGATTATCCATTGAAAGAAATATCTATGCATATTTTAAGATGGCCTTAAGTCAAATTGGCCTTGAGTAGTGTATATGATAGATGACCCTTAGTAGAACATACTAAATGAAACACTTTGGCCAAAGTAGTGTGACGACTTTTGGCTCCATTGTCAGTTCATTGTGATCCAATATTACATGCTAGTTCCAAATTGTGGGATTATAGGTTTTAGTTATGTAGGACTCAACACTATGCTTAGTTGGTTTTCGTTATCGGTTACTCTACCAATCTCTTCGTCGAAGGGAAGGGCCATCTATCAAATGATAGATGTGCGAGGAACCGCATTATGAGTCTGTGGTTGGCTGAAAAGCGCTTGAGTGATGCTTCTCCTCTACAAAAGAACCAATATTTGAAAGGAAGGATCTTGGATCATCTTACAACTATTTTTTCTAAAGCTCATTGGAGCTATGTATGTAAATATATGCATTGTGGTATTGTTATTGTTACCAATTTTTCACTACATCTTGATTGGTGGAGCTAGTTAAAATATTGCTATATCTGAAAGTGAAAAAATATAGTTATTTATGCATATGCTTAAGTTTTGTTTGCACCTTATTTATCATTCATCAAGTGAGAGTTATGCAAGTTTTTGAGAAAGTTGAATTTCAAAAGTATTGCTCATGTTTTTTGCAACTTAAAATGGAGTACAGAACTGAATATACAAATGATAAGCATAACAAAATGCTTTCATTTATTTCATAAAGTGATTCACATTACATGTTTTCATTTGATTGCAAGAATACAAATGATGGTACAACTTGGAATTTTAATGCTTTTCTTTCAGAATGGAAATGAAAGAACGAAATTAAATATCCACACGAGTCGTGGTTTTAGCCATTTCCATTCATTTCAAGAAAGGAAATATACAACTGAAAGTGAAAAGAAAATAACATGGGACATATCCATCATTGCCTGAGTTGGTCTTTGGTTTTTGCCTCATAGCTTGCTCCATCTTGCTTCCACTCTTGAGTGTACTTGTAAAATATTAAGAAGAACATCAATTAAGAGCTCAGGATATGAACTATGTTGCATGCCATACTAACATAGATATATTTCAATCCTTGCAATGCATAGAACCAACTAAAGCAAGGAACAAAAGCATAAACTGAAAAGAGAGAACATCATCATCACATATTTTCTTATGCTAACATTGTTTGTTTCCTTGTGTAGGTATAGGAAAATCATGAAGTTGATCATATTATGAAGACATTAAGCATGTGGGAAAAAATAGGGTCCCAAAAGGGTAGAGCTCGACATGCTGCCCCTTATACATTACAGATGGGGTTGAGTGAAGGAATGCAATCATCATGTTCATCAAGAAAGGAAATATACAACTGAAAGAGTAAAGCAGAGTTCATTCATCAAATCCATTAAGCCGACTGTTCACTCATAGCAATCAAGTAATGTGTTTTTTTGAAAGCTACAAGTGGACAGTAGACTTCAATGAGCTCAATCAATTCAACTGAAATGCATCATTTTTCATAATTGCAAATCTAAATGTTGTTATACAGTATGCATTTTGTTGCCATTGTATAGTTTTTTCATCATGTTCATGATATTATGAGAAGTACAACAGTGTTCATGCTCATGATAGTGATAGTGAACAGGCATACATAATGCCTCACTAATTAGAGCACTATTTAATAAAGGAAGCATGTTTCAAGTTTCAAATTTTTTTCATTTGGGAAGAGAGCAAGGCATAGGATGGAACATAAAAATGCATGAAGAGTGCCAAGTAGAAGAGTATAAAATGAAAGGAAAGAAATGCATAAAGAGAGCTTCATATTTTCAAGCATCAGGGTGGTGTCTTTTAAAGACAAATGTGCTCCATATACTAGAGTTTTTCAGCAATACATAAAGGATAAAGGAACTTGTATTAAGTACAGATTTTTATCATTTGGCCAACATGTGAGTTTTGGCCCTGTGAGCCATCAATCCTATAGTGAAGAACAAAAATGGATATGTAATGGGTTTGCTTGGTTTGCAAAGTAAGTAATCATTCTTTTACAACAGTAAGCTTGTGAAAGCTTTTGTTTGACAGAGAAGTAAAAATGAAGCAGAATCACAAGGATCCATTTTTAGAAATGAATAAGTCCCAATGCCCATATGTTGGGTTTGAATTCAGAAGCTACAAAAGAAAGTGAGATATCATCATGGGTTGAGCTCCAGATGGAATAAACATGGTTTTCTTTCAAGATATCGAATACCCATTTGATTTTTTTGTCTCATAAATGCATTTTCTTCAAAATAGCAAATACCCATATCATGAAAAGTTGAGTCATGGCCTATTGGTCTATTTTTCTTCCAAAAGGCCGAAACCCCATTTAGGGTTTGATGTCTAAATATAAAAATTCAAGCAACAAACTCTATATCATAAGAGTTTTGAGGAAAAATGTTACAAAAATGTGCATAGCTACGGCCTAGGAGGCCCATTTATCTTTAGAAAACCAAAATATAGCTGGAGTTTTGTCACTCAAAAATGGAGTTTGTTGTTAGGATATCAAATGCAAAGAAATTTTTTTTGGATTTTAAGTGTTTCTATGTGAAAATTCAACAGAAATCCTACAGTAGCCGTGGCCTGTGAGGAAGATTTACATTCTTTTGAAACTGAACTCTAGCTAAGCGATTTAAGAGTGAATGCACGGTGAAAGAGTGATGTTCACTTACCATGTCATTGTGAGAGAAACCTGTGGTCAAGATTTGAGAGATCCAGAAGAAGTTTCCCAAGTCGAGCTCACATATGGCGACCATTGAAGGCATCGACAACAGTAAACACAGAGCCATGAGTGCATCAGAAAATGGTATTGGTCGCGGCAAGAGCATAGCAAATGCATCAGAAAGAAATGGAAGCAATGATTTGAGTTTGAGGAGCAGCTTACCCATGTTTTGCTCTCAAGAATCTTCAAAGAAACCTCTTAGAAACAACAATAGTGGAGAGTTCAAGCTTGAGGGATGAGACCCTAATTCATGGCGGTAGCTCTTGCAAAGAGCTTTCTCTCAAAAGACATAAATGAAATGGTGCGAAATTTTAGGGTTTTCTTTGTTTTGTTGGAGGTTCGTCGTGCCCTAATTCGAAAGTGGGCTCTTCATTTAAGTATTAATACCTTAGTTTTATGCCTTATACATGCCCTAGGTTGAGCATTATGGAGGTCTTCACATTTCTATTTGCCTAAGTCTTTAGACTTATTTGATTTATGTTTTGGGTGGTGTAGAAGGTTTTAGACTTTAGGTCTTGCCAGATTTTATTGCCTTAGTCAAAATCAAGAATGACAAATGCCTTAGGTTTTAATTGATTTTGAGAAAAATCAATTAAAATATAATGGAGAATTTACTAATGCCTTAGTGAAAATTGGAGATTGATAGATACCCTAGGTTTTAATTGATTTTGTGAAGAAATCAATTAGAATTGTAAATGATTTTATTTATGACTTAGGGTTTATTTTATTTTTCAAATTAATTTTATAGAAATCAATTGTAAATGAATGTGCCTTGGCTTTGTTTTTAATTGATTTTAAAGAAATCAATTAGGATATTGATGAGAACAGATATGCCTTGTAATTTTTATGATTTTTTAAGAAAATCAATATTGTAATTGGAGAAATAAGGTTGTGATTTTTTGCAAAAGATTTCAAAATATTTGGTTGCAAAAATTTAATCAAATTGAGGAGATTTAGAATCTGCAAGCCATGTAAAGCAAGAATAAAACAAGTTGTTTTATCTCTTCGCTATTTCTAGCAGATTTGTGAGAGATATTTCCTTGGTCGGATTTGGGTTTCCTAATGCAGAGATAAGGTGTTTTTTTTTCTTTAAAAGCATATTTGGCCTTTTTTGAGAAGCTTTTCAATATGTACATGAAAAAGTGTGTTTTTTTCCACTTTTGTGTAGACTTTTGGGGCAGTTTTTGATACCTTTCCTTGAGCTTTTACCTTGAGCTCGGATTAGGGTTTTGGGGGATATATCTTCTGAAAACTTAGTGTTTTTCTAGTTCAGATTTTAGTTTCTTGCTCTCGCACATTTTTGAGCTTGTAAACTTCCTTGTACTCAGTCTCATATTTTGGGCATACTCCCACAGTCAAATAAGACAACATTCCTACTCATTTTTGTGTCTACTTGTAGTTTTAGTTTGAGGTTATATTGTGATTTATGTTTATAGAATCCTTGTTATGTCCTAAGACTGTAATTATTGATGCAAAAAGTTCAAAGATATAGGTTGCATGTTGTATTTAAAACCAAATCTTCATGCAAATTATTTGTGTTAATTGTTCATGAGAGGTTGTGAGATATTGTTGTTTTCTTAAAGTTGTTTGTGAGAAAAAACTAGTCATCATTAAGTTATTATCAAGTCCTGAAAATCATTTTAAGTCATAGGTTTTAATTTCAATTATTTTCTATCTCTTTCCTTCGAAAATCATTTAGAATACGATTTATCATTCAGAGAACCAGCTCACTCTGGAGATTCTCTTTTCACGTAGATCACCCACATCTAAAAAGAGTTTCCATGTTTCAACAAATAGTCTGATTTTACAAATCTAACAAAGGGTGCATATCTAATTGACAACAACTATAACTTGTGAATTTATTATAATGAAATGGAATCTTTATTTTAATTTGATACATGGCATCTTGTTCATATATTCTCAATAAAGAAAGAAAAAAATTATTGCAATGGCTTGTTACATAAGTTTTAATTACTCAAAGTAAAACTTAGGCATTTTTACTACATTGAAGAATTGGTATGTTATAGTTTTAGGGTTTACAGTTTAGGTTTTATGATTTAGGATTTGGACTTTAGGGTTTGGGCTTTAGGTTTTAGGGTTTATGTTTAAGGGATTAAAGTTTAATATTTGGGCTTTATGGTTTAGGGTTTATACTTTAGGGATCAAGGTTTAAGATATGAGCTTTAGAGTTTGGGCTTTAGGTTTTAAGGATTGGGGTCTAGGGTTTAGGATTTAGGATTTAGGGATTCGGCTTTAGGGTCTAGGGATTAGGGCTTAGGGTTTATGGCTTAGGGATTCTATGGTTTAGGATTTGAGCTTTATGGTTTAAGTTTTAGGTTTACACTTTAAGTTTCAAGGTTTAGTATTTGGGTTTAGGTTTTAGGTTTTGGATTTAGGTTTTAGGGTTTGGGATTTAGGGTTTAGGATTTATGAATTGGAGACTAGGGTTTAGGGATTCTATGGTTTAGGATTTGAGCTTTGTGGTTTAAGTTTTAGGGTTTACACTTTAAGTTTCAATGTTTAGTATTTAGGTTTAGGTTTTAGGTTTTGGGATTTAGGTTTTAGGGTGTGGGATTTAGGGTTTAGGATTTAGGATTTAGGAATTGGGCTCTAGTGTCTAGGGTTTAAGGTCAAAAATATCCTTAATTTGTATTATCCCTTGTCTTATAAGTGAATCTATTGATGATTCATGAGAAATACATGTTTGGGTCTAGATTTTAACTCTAATCAAACATAAATGAATGGAAATAAGATAGTGTATTACAATTTATAAGAACTTAAGTTTTTTTTTTATCCTAGAGCTCACATTCATACATGTGAGGGATCAAATACATTGGAATCGATTTAGAATTTAAAGTCCAAAACCACAAAGCACTAAGAACCTTGAGGAAAATCATGTTTCTAGAACATCTCCTTGTCAAGTTTAATTTGAAAGGTAACGATACATTATAAAACTTGTCTTATGCTCGTTAAAATTAGATCTAACAAAAAGCATTAAGTACTTGAGATTTAATAGTAACAATTATAGTGAATTATCTAAAGCTACATCCCCATAGATTGGTCACTATCCATTGGCCAACCATGGGTTGACACACATCCATAATTTCTTATCAACTACTATTTTTTAGCATGTGTGTGAAATTGAATTCAAATATAGCCCAATAATGTTCACTAAATGGTTTTCATGGGAATATAACAATCTATACTATAATTTAACCCTCTTGAAGGCTTGGAAATGGATTACAACCATGATGGACCCTATTTATACTATTAATATAGTATTATATCATTATTGTAATATATTTAACGTAAATAAAAGAGTTTTAAAGTCACACAAAACTTTATCAAAGCACAAGCTATAAAGCACAATACTATAAATACAAGAATGATCAACCTTATGAGAACTTGAAAGTAAAGTTATAAAGCTTGGAATGTGCTCATGCTTTGTAATGCAAGCACACTTGTATTAAAAAGCATTAGCACATTTTTTTCAAGAGTAAAAGGACTCCTAGTAGACAAAAAATCACATGACAATCATGATCAAGGCCCACTACAACTGTGCATGCTTTCTGCACACCTTTTTTCCAATAAGGTATGAGATTATTTTATTTTATGTGAGTTAAAAAGATTGGAATGCAATTTAATTTAAATAGTATCTTATTGATGTATGCTTTTTGTTTCTTTAACAATTTTGGTTATCAATTTTGTTGCCTATTTTTGATAGTTTTCATAATTTGTTAATTTGTATAGGTAATAATCATTTGCATGTCTATTAATAGTATTTTTATCAATGTGTTAATTTTGTGATTATTTTATTATTTTTGAACTATAATTAAAATATTTTTTAACATATATTAAAAATTTTGTTTATTTCGGAATAATTGACATTTACCATGGGAAGGAACAAGCAAATAACACTCGAGAAAATTGAAGCAAAGAAACAAAAACAAAGGGAACGAATGAAAAGAATATGTGCAATGAGAAAAATTTGAGGAGAAGGTACATCTTCAATACTCATTGATATTAATGTAGAAAAAATTCCAAAACACCTATTGGAATAAGAAATGATAAATCAAATTTACCAAATGCAAACCAAGAACACATGTCAATCATCACACCTAAAATTATTCCTAAAAGATGAAATTATCTAATCGACATAGATGAAAATATTTTGAAATCAATGCCCAATAAAATTCGTGAACAAACTTGTAGAAGATTGGCTAATAAAGTATGGGATCACTTTTTTGAAAGCTTAAGTGAAACTAGAAGGTACCAATTGTTCATTGATATGATAAAAAAATCTTAAATTTAGAGATACTATGAAGATCCTTGGTTTACGATCATCCAATACCAATGGTGAAAGAATTATTGTTAGAAATATATTTAGTGTGTACCAATCAATAGTTTCAACCTTAGACACTAAAGATAATAATGTTACTCTATGTGTTCTTACATCAACTATAGTAAGCAATGAAACAAAAAAATCTCGTTTGATTAGAAAAACAAGTAGATCACTAAAGCTAAGTAGAAAAACACTATTGAAAGTCATGGGAGATGTGAAAATTTTGAAGATATCAATAATAATACACTATGGAACTTCTCAGGAGACTCCCATGCAAAGACAAGGTTGTTGTTGATTCCTTAAGATCGTTAATTGAACAATTTTGGAAAGATAACACAAGAGTCTCACCCAATCAAAGAGATGTTGTAAGAAGGAAAATTGGATCACAAAATCGTGAACCACATCCTAAACACTTTTTGGATATGATGCAAACACAATTTTATCAAATTTTTATTCATATTTATCCTCAAATTAGAATTAGTCTTGAAGGCATTTTGAAATGCCCAAACCTTTTTATGTTAAGATAAATCATGCACGCACTACATGTTGTAGGATGCATATTGAATTTTATATGCATTATGATATTTATCGGCAGATATGTGTTACTTTGTACACTTACGATGTTTTGCATGAATGTAACATACAAGTCCCACCTAAATCATCAAGATATTTTATTTCAAGTGTCTTATGTGAAAGATTAGATGGCCAATTTTTTTATAATTAGTTGTATTTGAAAGGATCATGAGTTACTTGTGGTGGTTTGCAACATTTGAAAAATGTGTACATATAGAGAGCACACATGAAATTGGGAAAAAACTAGTCAATTTTGGAAAATACAAGTCAGTAACATATGGGGTAAAAGATGGTAAAGAGTTAAAGAGGTGTGAGTTAGTGAGTACAAATATATCTATAGCAAAATTTATGAGAATATTTCAAGAGAAAATAGTGTATGAGTATGCAATGCATACACATAGAGTTCGATGGTTGCATGAGCAATGCAAGCTACGTAAGGATTCTGTAGATTTTTCTCATAATTAAACATTACAACCACACAATTAAGTGTAATCTTACTACTAAAAATATATTCAGGTTACTATTTTTGTACATATAGCATTCATGCATGCACCTAATAGCATGAAGGAAGACAAAAAGATATTAAGAGAGTATCACTTCTACATCAATGACAATTGTACTCATTCCATAGAGTTTGTGCAAGGTTGCTTTAAAATTGTCTAATAATTTAAGATCCAAAAAATCACATATAGTCAACACATCATATGATCATAATTGCCTATCACAATTCAATAATATGGGGATGTTCTATTAGTTGAGAAAGATGCATATGACAAGTGGTGTTCAATATTTTTGGAATTTCACTAAGGCTGGACATGGAAAGGGAGAGAACGGTGGTGCAAGAGCATGTGTAAAAAGAGCCCTAGCAAGAGAAGAGTTGAAGTACCATAGTGAATTTAAAAAATATATATATTTTAAAATTATAAAAGGGTACTTCAAGTGAATTTAAAGTACACATTCATTTTTTAACTACACAATAGGGATAACTTGTGCATAGTATTTGATGATGGAGGAGCATTTACCACACCTCTTGGTTGGTTCGACATGGAAGTGTCATGACCTCTCAACTATTATAAAAAAGTTTAACATTTGAATAAATATAATTATTAAAATGTATCTAATTTTAAGAAACTAATTAAGTGTATATTTAATAAAATCTATAGATTTTTAAGGGAAATTTATTAGTCTGTCACATATGGTGCATGTCAAGTTGTATAGTTTTTGACACAAAACATTGATCTAACTAAGATTATCTCCCCTATCCATTCATCTACAGCAAACAATACAATATATAATTCACTAAATAAATTGATAATTGATATTATAAACTAGAGCAAGCTATTTATTAATTTTAATGTATATTACGTGAAAACATTTATAATGTAGCATACCTCTATAGGATGATTATATATTGTAGCTAATAAATATTGCTCCTCTAGTGTAGCCCTTGAATTGGATGTAGGAGAAAGACCATAACATTGGGTGATTGAAATTCTAAGAAAAAAAATGGTGAAGGTTGTAATGGTGTCAAAATATGTGAGGAGCTAGGAGAATCACCATCTCCTTTTTTCTCTCTACCACTAACTTCAACTTCCATGTGAGTAGCTTGGTCAACTAATTTTCTTGAGAGCATACTCAATTCTCCTAATATCGATATCAATGTTTTTTGATGAATGGGTGAAGGAATACCAAGAAAAGGAGCAATAATGGGTGGATAAAGTAAGTGTTGATTTGGATTGACAAATTCCCCTACATTATGCTATGTCATGCCACCTCCAACACCCTGGAAAAATTTGATGTCAAAATAATTGGGTTTTAAACCCAATTAAAACTCAACCCATAATTTTCTAAAAAAACACAATGGCACATCATAATTGGCATGTGTTGGATGGTCAAAGACCATCCATAATCACTCCCAAAAATGTGTTACAATTTGAGGATGCCCACACCATCTAATTGAAATTATATTTTTATTTGGAGGGATGGGTTGGTTTGTCGAAAGATCAATAAATTACAAGGATATGGTTTACTTAGTAATATGTAAATCAAGGATCTCTATATATGGTAGTTCATCTAAACGTAACTTCATCCTCTCCTCCCTCAAAAGTCAGAAGTGATGTATTTTGAAATTGAGAAAGTGTTTTGTGATCATACACATGATATTAATGAAAATAAGATATATTAGGAATGCTTGCAATAAGTGAATTTGGAATTGATTTATTGATAATGTGTTTAAGTTTCATTTCATAATTGCACATGTTTCCATGTGAAAGACAAAATATTGGGCTAAAGAATAGATCTTGATATTGAGCAATGTCTTAGATCCCCAATCTTAAGTTCTTGAATTGTGTTATTGGTTAGTTACTATATATTTCAATTCTATTGTAATTGGAGAAGTAGGCCAATTTCATGTGATGCCTATTAAGTTTAACAATATTTTCCCTAAGTGTGTGATGGACTTACTAAATCTAAGTAAAATTTAAGTAAGTTTCTACCTACTATTGGTATGTGCTTCCTTTTTATGATGTCCAATTCATTATTTATATCACCTAGGTACTTTGCATATTTATTTAACATGTCTTCCAACCTTGTTCATTGGAATATACAATTGAATAGCTACCAATGAAGCTATAGTTCTCTCCCACTACACACTAGTAGCCTTCCCCAAGTTTTTTTAGCACCATCCAATCTTAGATGAAAGAAAATTTTCATAGAAAATAGGTTTTATAGATTGAGAAGAGCATTGGGAATTTCTATAGTATTAAGACTCAATTATGTTATGAGAACTACACTATGTGTACAACCACATATATGAGCATAATATTTTTTTCTCATAAGTCCTATGGTATTCAAGACACTATTGATTCAATCAATGATCTCATATTCTAATCATCAATTTCATTTAATAGTTGATCATCCTTCATTAAATACCTAAAATTGACAAAATAGAGCTAAACCATTATAACCCTCCCAATAACATCTACATTATAATCTCAATTCTTACTATTTACCCCTAATTTATATTTAAGTTATTTTATATTAATTTACCAGACCTAAATAACTACATGATGTGCAATTTGTTTCCCTACATTTTGATGAAACCCAACTTATTATCCCACCTAGTGGTTTTCCCTTGACTTATCCTTATTTATTTTTCTAATTTTTTGAATATGTTTTTCCCATCATTCTCTTAGATTTAAATTTATGTTCTTTAAGTGTATTATCTTTGGTTAATCACATATTGGGGATGTATGTCACGTCATAATATGCGATCTCATCTTCCTACTAGGCATATCCATAGGATCAAAACCTCTATTTATATGGATCACTTTGAGGTTCCTCTTATGAAAATTTAAATGTATCTAGATATATATTGATAAGGAAGATGGATTTGGTCACTTATCATAAATTTCACATGAAGATCAAATTATTGATGATAAGACTAGGAAGTTGAAACTCCTTAAAGAAGGGACCAATAATATTGACAATGGTTCTAGCCATTCTCTCAATGCTACTAGATGAACTCCGATTATAACCACATCATATGTGATACATGTGATTAAGGTTCTTGGACATGAATCTCTAGACATACATTCCTTATGTTGTAATGTTAACACCTACTAGGTTAGAGTCACCTTGGGATAATTTTACTGTACCATGTTCTATCTTGTATTTAAAAATTTTATGGTGATTTAATTTATATATTATGATAGATGGATTTGAACTCTATGTGTGTTAGAAATTTTAGTTAAAATTAATGTCAAAAAAAATCAGATAATTTGATAGCACTAACTTTTATTAGGTTAAATGTAATAAAATTCATGAGAAGGTGTTAATTATATTCTACTTTCCTATTGAATGTTAATGCATATCAATTCTCATCTTGACATTATTTATCTTTACTATTTTATTTTCCAATTCATCACGTAATTGTTATAATGTGTTTGATGTTGTTAGAAACTAAAGTGTTATTGTGTGTGTGCAAAGGACTCTAGATAAAATTTGTAATATCTAGATCTATCTCATAAGTAAAATCCAATTGTTAATTGATGTGTAATTTTAAATTAATATCATGATGACCACTCTTGTAGAGAATTTAGAAATAAAATAGATGTATACAAAATAATTTAACTAAGTTAGTTTAATCAAGAAATTTTTACTTTTGAAATTATGCTATGTTTTTAGATCAAGTACTATATGTGATGTGGTTGATTAAAAATTTTGGAAATGAAAATCCTAATTATTGAATAGGTTGCATACTCTTACATGTATGGTTATCATGAATATAAATGATGTCATGGTTATGCGAGTGTGCAATGTGAGTGTAGAGTTTGATAAATGAACACCTAGTTTACGTTGTAACATAGTTTAAGTTAATACTTGCTATGTTTCATTACAATGAAATGAGGTGTTGTCAAATAGTGCAAAAAATATAGTCATGTACCCCCAACTTGACATTGTTTTGAGTTAATTATTACCGGTGGTGGCCTCTCATATGTAATTACTTGATGTTGTATACATCACTTTGGAACCTCTCATTGTATTCCATCCACACACCTTACTTATTGTTACTTTTACTTCATCTCTAATGCATCCAAGTTTATTAAATAGAATAGTATACTTTGATAGTGATATTTTTTATGCACAAAAAAAGACTTAGAATTTGACCAAACCTTCCAAACTTGTCTTGTCATATATTCACAAGTATTTTTAACATTCACCACATGCATGTGCCTTGATCCTATTCATTTAACATATACACTACTACTTTCATTATTCCCCTTTTATACATACTCACGTCTTTGTTTTTTTTTCATAGTTGGTTTTACTTTTTGTCTATCCACATACCTTTCTTGTTGTTACTTTTCCTCGATCTCTAGTGCATCCAAATTTGCAAATAAGAATAGTATACTGATAATGTTACAAAAAACGTGTTGTACACCTTGCACAAGAAAGAATAATTTTAATTATGTAAAAAAAAAATTGTGGTGCATCTTTAAAATATGTGTTTAGTCACATTAAATATTTATTTGGACCCCACTTGTAAAGTTATATGTGACATTGGTTAGATAATGTGGGTTGCACATGGGAAAATATTTAATGTTGGGAAACTTAGCACCAAAAAGTAAATGTTGGGGTCAATGTTTTTGAGATGTGTGATTTTACCTTACCACTTAGTTATTTTGTGTGAGTTTGATTCTATTAAAGCAAGCATAAGGTTAGTAGTTGTGGTTGGTTGAGCTGAGTAGATTGTCATTCGTATTGACCTCTCTTATTGAGTGCATATGTGAAGCATGACAAGGGATGTCCAATTAAATGCTTGGACACATGGAGGATGCATTGGAGGAGCTTAATATTTCAGAAGTATTCATGGAGAGGTTGTAATTATATTAATGTTTTTATTTTTGAATAATGTGTTTAGTGTGGATGATTTTGGGAGTTGAGTTTTTCCCACTTGAGGGTTTTCCAAGGGTATATTTTGTGTAATTTTGTGGTATGTTTTTTATATTTATATTATGGTTATTATGTAATCTTATATGAATTTTTCTCTAATGGATTTATGTAGGAAATGGTTTGATCAACTTGGTAATTTCTCAACAAGTGGTATCAAAGCCATGGTTGTGGTTGACAGAGGTGAGAGATCCCTATTTTGGTGTTACCCTTGTTTGAGAAGATCTTATGCAAAGTTGAAGCAATGGAAATGTTGGAGAGATTTTAGACATTTCAAGGTATGAGATATGTTTCACAAATTATGAGATTGTAGATTTGGAGTCTTGGGGTTTTGGTATTTGTGGTTATTTTTTAGAAAATTTGAGGTTTGAAAGGTTCTAATGTCTCTCCAAAGTGCCAAAATGACAAAGGGGAAACATTTATTATTATCAAATATTTTTTCAAAAGGGTTTTTAAGTGCCAAACATAGTGGCAATGTGTTTACTTTCTCAACTACTTGTAACTGCTCACCCACCCACTCACTCTTACTTCCTAAGCATTGTTGATGACCAAGTGAGTTAGAAACGAAAGGATGGCAGCCCCCATACCCTGTATGTACATCAAGACATGATTGGGTCTAATTTTAGCTATATGAACTATGAAAAACCATATGTGGAGGCGTGGATACCCCTATAACTACAAAAATCATGGATTTTTAAGACCCTTATGCAATTTGCATATTTCCCATTTTGGGTAACCTATAGTGGGGTATATACACATTTGGTTTTATTTTTCAAAGGGATGAGAAAATATTTTGGAGATGATTAGAGCATAAAATAACTTCATAAAGCTATGGTGTTTACTTATGAGAAAGGAAAGATAATTTTATCATATTTTGAATAATTCAGGTTTATCCCAAATTTGTAATGGACATATTGTAATCTCAAAAGAATGAATTTAAAGTATGGAATCAACTGTGTTTAATTGTCTCTATTGACACTATATTCATTTCTAGACATATATGTGATCAATTGGCCATCTACATGACTGTAAAAACCATAAAAAACTTTTGCTTAGTATATTTTCATAAATTATAAAGGAAATTTTTTGGCTTTTCTATGGATTACTAAGTATAATCTTCTAATATTCTATAAATTTGGTTGTTTTATTTAATACATCTATAGAACATAGTTATCTTATGCATTCAAAGAGATATAATCTTCTATGGAATCTTCATTAAGGTTTCACGTTGATATTTTAGTCATTACATGTTTGAATGGGTTCGTGACTCTTTTTCCCTACTGGTATAGGAACCAATCTATTATAAACTCTGCTTCTCATCACCCCAACATACTAAAATAATTCATTGTAATTACTTTCTTTCAATTTTAGTATGTTAGTTTTTTCCAACTTTTAGCCATAAAGGTATACCAGTTGTAGGGTAGATATATTTATTTCATTAAACCTCATGTCTAATAATTTTTCTATTGTAAAAGGTGTATAGCCTTGATTTTCAAACTAACACATAGGTATATTGTGACACTAGTATAGGGATACACTATATAATAGGTATAGTTTACAAAAAGGAAATTATTTAATCTGTATTTTCAATTAATTTAGCACTTTAGGGAAACCACCCTTGGTCTTTTAGAACCAATACTGAAGGAGGTATTATCCTCCTATGTAATTGGTCCTAAGTTTCACAACCTAAACTTAGGTTATTTGATACTCTTCCTAGGTTAGACACCCCTAACAATTGGGAGATTATCCTTCCTTCAATATTTGGGGTTCACAACTCAAATTGCTAATAAATTGGCATCATTTTTAAGGATATGTTAGTTGTTGTTGGGTCTTAGGAAATTGGAAATATATGAAATACTTCAGAAATTGGAAGTTCATTGTTGTGCATTATGTTTGGGTAAGTTTGGCATCCTATCAACTTACAAAACTAAATTGGTACCATTTCCAAGGATCGAATTGAATCATTACTTAAATTTGAACACCCAATTTAGTTAGTAAACATGGTGAAACCAAGAAAATTGATCCTTGGTTGGTACAAAATTTTAAAAATGATATAGAGATTATTTTCTTCTTATTTAAGGAGTGGCAACTCTATCAAAGGAAGACTTGAAATTCTATAGCCTGAGCAAGAAGGAAAAGATGGAAAGAAATCAGTGATCAAAAGGTTAGGAAATAATTAATGTAACTTCTCCTAATGTGAGACAATGAAAGGAATAATGGAAAGCTAAGAATCCAAGTATATCTTCTTTTCATAATTCTCAAAGTATTGAAAAATAAGGTACTTTAGGTAGAAGACACACATCAAAAGATTATGGCCAATATTAATTAGATGACTCAACTAAAAATAGGATCAATACTAGTAGGAGAAACCTTAGGCGAGGTTATGGTAGGCCAAGAAATGAAATAAATGCTGAATTAAGTGTTGCCTTAGTTTTCATCAACTTCTTTAAGCCTTGTCAATTTTTTGAGAAGTTTATCAATGTTCGTCGGGTTCCAACAAGGTTATCTTAACCATGTGTCAATTTAATGTTGTTTCATTTGATTCTGTCTTATTTTCAATGTGTCGATCTCTACCTAAGTTTCAAGTGTTGGAGTACAGGAAGCACTAAGAGGGGGGGTGAATTAGTGTTTCAATAACTAAATTCAAATTAAATTATTTTTCAAAACACAGAACTTCTTTATAATCATGAAAAGTTCAGTTTCAAGAAAATACTCAAATGTGACAGCCAATGTCAAATCTTTAAACCACGTGAAGAACTCAAAAGAGGCATAACACAAAAGAACCATAACACGGTATTTTCATGAGTAGAAAACCCTCATAGGGATAAAAAAACACTCAAGAAAATGCCTCACTAGCTTAATAAATTCCCACTAATTATAGAGCCTCACTGGCTACTTTTTATGCCTCGATGGCAAAGCCTCACTAGCTACAAAAATGCCTCACTAGCAAAGCCTCGCTAGCTACAAAAATGCCTCACTAGAAAATCCTCATTAGCTACAAGAATGCCTCACTGGATTTTCAATGTTGCTATAGCCTCACTGGAAAAACATTTTCACATCAAAATGATTTAGAAAATAAAAATACAGAGTATAATCTTTGTTTCATCACAAAGAATTTCTTGACTATCTCACTTTCATTTGAGACTCAAGAATCCATAAGTCTGTGTTTTCAAATACAATCTGTACTTTTAAAGTGCTTCTCATTTCAAAATAAGTTCTACATTAAAGCATAATATTGCCACACTAATGATATTACAGAGTAATTCACATATTGCATCGAACCAACATAGTGACTATGTCACCTCCTTATATACATCATGATAACCTATCCTCATGAATAAAAAATGACCATACAACAATATGGTTTCATAAATTTCAACCATCCAAAATATTTTCATTGTAACCTTATCAATAGTGTAAACCCTTGTATATGCAATGCCTTTAGAAACTCGTATGCAAAATGAGAAAAACTCAACTGAGACCTTGCATTACACTCAAATCACAAACTAGGGTTTTAATCTGAAAGAAGACTCTAATTCAAACTTTGCAAATGATAGATATCACACCGTGAAGTCAAATGTTGAAGACCACATTTTTTAATCGTTGTACCATCACAAAAACAAGTTGTTACATGCCCTAAGTCGACCATTGCTAGGTCAAAGCAAAGACTCAACTAAACCACAGTAACCTGAGCATAGTTAGATCAAACCCATTTTACATGAACCTTTATTGATATCTAAATCTCTCAACAACTAATGAGTATTGTCGGTGATCCAAAACCAAAAAATACTTGAGACAATAATGATCCCCTTAATAATCATGTTAACATCAAATCACCTTGCAATAATATTAATGTATAAACCACTAAACTCTTCAAGTATACTCATGCAAACAATGACCAAAGTGAAACAATCTCTTGTAGCCACCATTCCACCTATCTCTCCAAGCTTCATTGAGCCCTAACTCATCCTTCAAATAATATCTTGTATTTTGCAAGATGATAATCATTTAGGGCAAATTCCTGCAGTCTAAAAAAAAAAAAAAAATCATTTAGGGCAAATGATAACAAAACAATGTGTCATTATTTTCATCATGTAACCTTTTCACTTTGAAAAACAAGACACGTATCATTGTGTCAGTCTTTAATATCATAACCTTTATTTGCATGAATGTAATAAACATCATGATGTCCAATGCAAATAACCAATGCTTTGTGTCGGTTAAAACATCAAGTGCATAAAGTGTTAAATCAAGGTCTATGTCCATATGAAATAATGTTGTCTCAATAGTTTATCAATGCTAATTCATAGTCACCCATGTTAGTTTTATGATTAGATTTAATGCATAGAAATTTAATTCAAAATTAACTCAATGACATAGTAGATACCTTGGGAAAACCCTCCACTTGAGGGAGAAAAACCCAGCAAGAAATATCACTTCTTATATTGCAATATCAACAACAATGATCTCTTTAAAACGATGCCAATCTTATGGCACTTTGCAGCATCACACTTTGATGCAAGAACTCAAACTCTCCTTGATAAATGATGCACTGATGTAGGTGGATAATTTCTCTTGAACATGGAATGAATGAACTTGACATGTGAAGTGCATGGAATGAACTCATATAAATACAAAACAATGGAAGAGACACACCTCTTCATAATACAAAGTCGGCCATCAAGGATCATGACTCAAACAAGGAAAGGCATGATTATCAAGAAGAGTCAGCCTCAATGAATAATTAATCACCAAATATTAAATAACTTTGACTTAAGATAATATTGCATCTTCACAAGTCGGCCACAATAATAATGTATGATCATGAGTAAAGGAAGTTCCTCTTCATTTTATATCATCTCAATTCAAATAGTCATTAAGGCTACAATTTGAATTGTCTTCAATAGCGTGTTGTGCTGGAAGTAGTTGCCCAACGTTGCTCAAAACATTAACACTCCCTCTCAGCTAGGGAGGATACTTCCAGCTGTATAAGACATGTCACCTCATCGTGATGTCAACCACAATAGCTACAACCATATGTGGAAAAGAAAGATATCACCTCATCATGATATCAACCATAATGGCTACAACCATGTATGGTATGTACAAGTGTTCATCACTTATGTGATGTTGTCACCTCAACATGACTTTCGCCATGGCTCTCCCAGAGGGTGAAACACAAGTACAAGAAAAATCATCACGAACTCTCACGTGATTTTGTCATGGAGTCACACACATGACATCAACCATGGCTCTCCTAGAGGGTGGAATAAGGGCTTTCACCTCAAACTTCTCTCATAGAGAAGAACTCATTAAAGAGGATCATTGATATTGAGACTCCTCAGTTAGGGTTGTATTCTCCACCATACCAAGCTTATCTTGAAAGTACACAAACTTTATCCTAGAGAGAGGCTTGGTGAGAATGTTTGTCATCTACTCATCAATGCAGATATACCTCAACTGTATAGCTTTCCTCAATACCATATCTCTGATATAGGTATTTGATCTCCACATGCTTAGTTCTGTCATGGAACACGGGATTGACAAAAAGCTTCACACAGCTCTGGTTATCACAATGAATGATAGTAGGCTCCATTTATTGTTCAAACAATCCTACAAGGAGCTTACGAAGCCACACTGCTTCTCGAGCTGCCACACAAGTTTCAATATACTCTACCTTTACTATACTCAATGCTACAGATGACTACTTCCTGTTGCACTAGGATATCATCACAAACCCCAAACTGAGACAACATACAAAGGTGCTCTTCTGATTAGTGACACACCCTTCCCAATCAAAATCAGTATAACCATGCAGCTTCAAAATCCACACCTGAAGAATACCTCAACCCATATCCAACTGTGCCACACAAGTATCTCAGGATAAGCTTCGCTGCAACTGGATGAATTTTCCTGCAATCTAGTATAGTATAGATACATCAATGATCCAATCAACTATCTATACATAGTAGGATCCACCAAATTTGAACTAGTTGTAGCCTCCTTAAGCTTCTAAAAATTAGATTTCATAAATCAACATAAAGAACCAAGATCAACTAGATTACCATCTTCTTCAAGTTCAGTAGGATCCCTCTGAATCTTTAAGTACTTGCAACAACCTTCTGAACTCATCGTCCAAGATTTCCTGCAATGCTTGCCTTAGATAAATGTTTTCTAGTGCACACCGTTGGTACTATAGAGAGTTTAGGGTAGACCTCCTCGGCGTCATTACAGATCACTCTATTCTAAATAGGTTTGCAGAGCTACAAATATCAAATACAGATGACTGTCTTGTGCAATTCCGATCTTAGTAGCTGAAGAGGTCTTTCAAGGATTTAACACGTGGCCTTGCAATACTACAACCTTCACTTCTTCTCAATGAGTCACATAACTCCCTCTTGATCCCTGCTTCAGAGATTGCAAAGAAGTCTTCTGGAAGTGAACTCCCTCTAGCTACCAACTCAGTCCCATGGTTGCAAGTTGTGAGTTCATGCTTGATCATTTCTTTGGTTGGAATGACTTCCTCACAAGATGCCTCAAGCAATCTCTCATCACCTTCTTGCTCATAGAAATGTCTTGAAAGCATTTTAGAGAGAGATTACTAACAGTTTATAACTGTTCAAAGAAATATCAAAGCTAGAATTATACAAGGTTTACTATCTCGGGTTATAGTATGAATGCATAAGAATTTATGAACAATATTAAAACATGAATAAATAAATCAACCTATCAAGAGATCAGAATGAAGGGATAAACAAACTTATCTTTGATGAATTTTGATATAACTCTTTCTTCCATCTTTTTCTCCTCTCAAGAGTACAAATCTCAGTACAACAAAATACAATTTTCACAACACACATTATGCAGCCAGCATATTCAATATAGATTTATGCCTCTCCAAGCACCATATTTAGTCCATGCACAAAGAAAATTTTATCGAAGTGCTCATCCAATCACAACGACAAAATTTGTAGTTCTCTTTTCATCTCAGAGTCACACTCAGAGATCTTCACAATTGCAAGGAATAGAGGTATCTCCACAAGATCTTGTCCCAAAGATCACTTATTCAAGAGAAACCAAGATTAAACACACATGTTTCAAATAACCAAGGTCATATTTGCACAACTTATCAAACCTAGATTTCAAAAGTATAAACACAAGAATACGTATCTTGATGAAATCATTTGGTTGCAGCCATCAAACTCAAACTTCATCCATTAGTAGCTTGATCTATCAATAGATGAACTCTTGACTACAAGGTCGTAAAGATCATTGATTTCCATCATGACTACAAGGACGTATATTGTCCTTTAGATTAAGCTAAACCATGCCAATGTTGAAATTTTCCAATAAGCCTGAATTTTCCAGATAACATGAACTTCATGAAGCAAACACCTAGGTAGCACATGACATGAAAATATCATTTATTTTCTTAATGATCCAATGCATGGCAACAAAATGAACCACACTTCTTAGAATACATTCATACTTTTGAACCTTCAATAATCATATGCTTGAAAATAATCCCAACTCCAAGGCGATAACAACCAATACCATGAATATAGACCAACAAATGGAAACCATAAAACCACCGATATGTGATGCCACGTGTGAATGGAGAAGGAAAATGTCAATATTTTGCTCCACCCTTTCAATGGCGTCACACATAGCCAATGTATCCTATAGAATATTCACACTTTAGAAAAGAATAGAATGGAAATTTCTTGAAGCTTGCATTAGTCTCATGAATGACTATGTGTTTTGAGGTCTCTTCAAACCAAAGTCCGAAAGATACACAATTTAATACTACCCATGCATAGGAACTAATCTAGGAGAGATCATCAAGCCTGACGCGAACAAGTAACAAACGAATAGGTTGGGCGTGAATCACATTTTGTCCCCTTCACGACAAAGG
This sequence comes from Sequoia sempervirens, assembly GCA_007258455.2. NCBI lineage: Eukaryota > Viridiplantae > Streptophyta > Pinopsida > Cupressales > Cupressaceae > Sequoia > Sequoia sempervirens. The sequence continues at coordinate 451,182,594 of VDFB02075321.1, forward strand.
AAGCATTAAGAGATGTCTTCAACAATCGAATAGAATCACAAATAATGTGATATTCCCATTCCTCAAAGATGTCAGCTACATTTGAAGTAGACAAATTCTTCATGAAGGGTAGCCACGGAAATTTCCCAAGGAGTTGACATTAATTCTTCACCACACAGGAGATCAAGGGCAGAGCAGAGATTACTTGAGAGATCACGGGAATTCTCTTAGTTCATAGGACCCATTCTCAAAAATGATATCGATGACTCTCAACATTGAAGGACTTCTCTTGATGGCATATACTAATGGTGGAAAGTTGATGACTTTAATACCTTCTCCACCCAATGAAGGAGAGAATCAAACTTACGGAAACACAGACTTGGTCTTATGTGTCGTATTGGATAATGAAGATCCAGTGCTTTCTATTAAACAATTATCAATAAATGATGCCGAGAGTATAGACATGCCCAACTTCGAGTCTTCGAACTACCTCCAACATGAACATCACATTTGTAAAATAGACACCAACATTATGCATAAGTCCAACCACCTCACAAAGGTAGTAGTGGTAGCAAGGCTCTTGAGATCCATCCTAGAAACAAAATGAATCTTCTCATAGATCGACAAACCATACTAAAAATTTTAGAGATAAAACAATCAGCTGCAACAATAAACCCAACCGCACAAGCCAAATTAGAATTTTGTCCCTCTGTGACTTGAGAGGTAATGATCTCAGTTTCTTTGCTTCCAAAAGTCCAAATTCCAATTCAATGATGATAAAGAGAATAACGAGAATCGTTGTAATACTAAATCTAATCAGGATCTTCTTCAAACCCGCTATGATACCATGTTAGTTTTATGATTAGATTTAATGCATAAAAAATTAATTCAAAATTAACAAAATGACACAACAAATACCCTGGGAAATCCCTCCACTTGAGGAAGAAAAACCCAACAAGAAATATCACTTCTTATATTGAAATATCAACAATAATGATCTCTTTACAATGATGCCAATCTTATGGCACTTTATAGCATCACACTTCGATGCAAGAACTCAAACTCTTCTTGATAAATGATGCACTATTGTAGGTGGATAATCACTCTTGAATATGGAATGAATGAACTTGACATGTGAAGTGCATGGAATGAACTCATATAAATACAAATCAATGGAAGAGACACATCTCTTCATAATACAAAGTCGGTCATCAAGGATCATCACTCAAACAAGGAAAGGCGCAATTATCAAGAAGAGTTATCCTCAATGAATAAATAATCACCAAATATTAAATAACTTTGACTTAAGATAATATTGCATCTTCATATGTCGGCCATAATAATAATGTACGATCATGAGTAAATGAAGTGCCTCTTCATTTTATATCATCTCAATTCAAATAGTCATTAAGGATACAATTTGAATTGTCTTCAATAATGTGTTGTGCTGGAAGTAGCAGCCCGATGCTGCTCAAAACATTAACAACCCAAAATATCAAACCAATGATGTCTCATGTTTTTCACAAGTTTGTCAAGATGACAACCTGTATTGAAATCAATGTTAAAGGGGTCAACATCAAGAACCATGTCGGCTTTTGAAAAAAATTTCATGACCAATTCTAGATTTGAGGCATGATGGAGAACTTAATCTTTTCATGTCTAAAGCCTCATAAACTTTCATCAAAAAATTGAAGGATTTTGAAGGATCAAAGGCAATGGAAAGGTATTTCAAAATTTCTTGTGGGTTTCAAAACTTTTATCGAATCCCAACAAGCTTTCCACAACCTTAAGAAAAGTTGAAAACTTCATAAATTTCTCTCAGGGGTGGATACAAATTCCCATTCAAAGCTTGTAGTGAAAGATCATTTTCAAAAAATCATTTTTCAAAAGATTTGAGAACTTTTGAAACCTATGTTGGAACCTGACAAGGTTCTCAAAACCAACAAAGTCTCTAACAAAGCTTTGGAGCCATTACTTTTAAATTTTTCAAAAGTGTAAGAGGTGGATATTGAAGAGAAAACTCACACACACCAATATTAAGGCACACCATTAATTCTCCCTCCTAGAATTAAAGGCCATTAGTATGACTAATTTTCCACTAAACTTGAGAAATCCTTCAATTAGGTCCATGGAAGTATCTACACAAATCTAAGTAGGAATGGACAATGGTGGAGCAAGCCTAGAAGTACATCATTATTTCACCCTTCTAGCATTGAAATGTATCGCATTCAATAAAAATTTATGTGATATCCTCCTTAATCCCTTGCCAAAATAAATTATGATTCAAGCACTCATTAGTTTTAAACAAGCCCTAAATTAATAGTTGATGGAAAAGCATGCAATTTGTGAATAATTTTAGGAAAAAGAGTTGTGAAGTAAAAGCAAGTATCCTATATACCATAGATATTGGTCATCCCAAGATTGATTGGGGGATGAAGTAGGTTTGATAGATTTTTTTTGGAGAAGATGTTGAGTGGAATGGTCTCAAAAACATTCTAATAAGAGATTGTTTAGCCAATTGGAAAGGGGCATAGAAACTACACAAAGGGTGACATTGTCATCATATTTATGTGAGAGAGCATTAGCAACCACATTCTCTTTGTACTTCATGAAATTGATCTCATACTCATATCTCATGCTTTTGGTGAGCCATTTTTACTAAGCTAGGAAGGATACTCGTTGCTTCAAGAAATATTTGAGACTATGGTGAATTTTTTTTATACATTAAAAGTGTCTTCCTATTGAATAAGGCAATTTTTTAACCACATGTAAAATGGCCATCATTTCCTTCTCATAAGTGGATAATACCAAATCGAGCCTAAATAATGCTTTGGTAGTAAAGCTGATAGGGTGAACCTCTTGCTTGAGAACATCACCAGTGTCATTTCCACAAGATTCACTTTCAACAACAAGTGGTTTGGAAAAATCAAGCATGTTGAGCATTGGGGTTGTACACAACCTATTTAAATACCATGAAATCATGTTATGTGGTAGGATTCCATGAGAAGGCATCCCTTTTTACCAAAGCTATCAATGGAGCAAGAATTTTTCCATAACTGATGATTTTTTTTTTTATAATAGCAAATAAGACCCAAAAATCCATAAAGGCTTATGAGCATCATGGGAGTGGGCCAAGTTTGCATGGCCTAAATTTTGTCAAGGTCAACCCAAACACTTATGGAGAAGACAATATGGCCAAGTTACTCAATTTCTTTTTTACCAAAGGAGCACTTGGAGTGCTTGGCATATAGTTGATTATTTTCAAGTTGTAATGACATGTCAATTTTCTACAAATGTTCTTTCGAAGTTCTACTATAAACCATAATGTCATTAAAGAAGACCTATTATCATGAGGGATTACACCCAAACACAAAGCTGAAAAGCTCAGCAATCTTGTGTAACATTGGAATATCCTCAGGTTGTGGGTACCCTATAACGAGGACATACCTCTAGATTATGGGTTGGTTCCCCTTTTGATCTCCTAGAATCTAATGATATGTGTGGGAAAAGGGATAAATATTACATAATGAAACTCTAATGATAAACTACTTCTAGAAGGTAATGCACTGAAGAAAATCAAATGCAGACCGATTCACAACTAATACTCTCAAAAACAAACTATTAACACAACTCAACTTGAGCACCTTAATCACATAAATGTTTCACTAAAAGGCCCTACTTAATTTTACCTCACTAAGGAAAATTGGGTTTTCACAAATTAGGAGAAAATATAAACTTTAAAAGCACAATTAGTGACATGTGATAAACTGGAATTGTGTATATGCATCAATAAATGAGACATAAATTTAAAGGTTTCTAGTTTGAAACACAGTAAACTTGCATCAAATCACTTAAAAGGTACAAAACACCAAAAGCTTTGAAGGTAAACTATATTTCTTTTGAATATTTTGAAGGAAAATTCTACAAAACTAGAACAATATTCTGAAAACAAGGTATTGTTGTATATTAATCAAATAAAAGTTGAGTTACAAGATATTCTCTTTGCGGAATGCAAAGGAAGAAAGCAAGAACTAAGAAAAAAACTAAGTCTTTTCTCAATATATACAAAGTAGAAAACTCCAATGCATCAAGAGGTGGAACTGAAAGCCAACTAAGAGTGAAAATATCTCAAAAATATCCTCTCATGAGAAAAGAAGAAAAGCCTCAAAAAGAGGGCCCACAACTGAAGCAAATTGTACTCGGAATGTTGCAAAATCCTCCCCTCAACGTGCATGATCAAAATCCCTGCAAAAATGATGTGAAACTACAGTTATGTCTCACCATTTGCTCCATTTTTTCTTTGCACGATTTTGGGGAAAAAGGACTATTCGATTAAATATTAAAGATAATCAATATGATTATTTTAATATTTATCATGTGAGCCCTTTTTTTTACATTGCATGCTAAATATTAAAGTAATAAAATATTACCTTTAATAAATAATTACATATTTTGTCTTATTTAAAATCATGCAAAAGATACAAGCTAAGTGTTTTTTACTTCAAAATTAAATGATAATATTGAGACTTAACTCTCGACTCCACCAATATGCATGATGAATTATCTTTGGTCGTGCAAGTTTGAAAAGCATGCAAAAAATGCCTCAAAACTTGAGCAAACTGAGTGATTGAGTGTCTAAAACTCCCAACTCTCCTTGAGTGATGGTCAACCCATGTGGGACCTCAAAAATAATGTAGAACTTCCCTTTGAGCCTTACAATCCTCCTAAAAAGTTGGATCTATCTTTTTCCTTAGAACTGGTGAAGATTTCTCGAAACATACCAACTAGGTTGGTGAAAATTTTAAAGGGTTTTTTTGCCTCATTGTTTTATAATTTATATCCAAAAATCATGAAAACCCAAATTGTAGATTTTGATATATGATTGAAACACATGATTGTTATCCATTGCATCTTTTGAATCTAAGAGGGTAGCATGTTGGACTCAACCCTTATGGGAGCCCATTTTACACCACATGCTAAAATGTTGAACATGATGAACTAGCCATGAAACATGTACCTGTGCTTGATAAATTTTTGAATGTCTACTTTTCTTATCTGATTTGCTCAAATGTCAAATTTTTTTCTCACCCTAGTTTAATAACTACCTGATAAAACTTTACTAATTTAACTGGTAGCTAAAAATTAGTAACATTTATGGCGACCTCTTTGGGGTGTTTTCCTACTAAACAAATAATATCAATTGCCTTGCTTATCTATTGGGCATGGAGTCCATCTTTTTGTCTTTTTTTGACTCAAAAACCTCTGTAACTCAGCTGTAGAACCATCAGAAGCAAACAAAATTGAAAGAAACTAGCATAACATTGTTTAAGATAGAGCCAGAAAACTGTGCAACATCTGCACTTTATTGAAAAATAAAACAATACTGAAATGAAGTGTGCTCAAAGCACTTATTAGCTTGAAAACTACCCTACCCTACACTACCCAATAGTGGTAGTGCTCAAACATGACCATTCACTAGTTGTGAGAAATAGCTACCCTTCCTTAACAATAAGCATTGATCCACATGTTTATGAATAGCTGAATGAAAAACATGAAGATATTCAATAAACTGCTGCAATTCTTCATAAATAATGTAAACAAACTCACTCACTCTCTAATATTGATCAACCAAATTGTTGGTTTGGAACGAATGAGCAAGTGGCCCTGTTGTCCTTTAATCTCAATCTCTTGCTTGGACTCTATTATGGAGAGATGTTTGATTGGGCATCATATTGAAATGCTAAACCAAGGGCTCTTTTTGTTGGCTTCTTTCTCATGTGTTGTCTCTTCAACCACAACCTTTTTGGTCACCTGATTATATTGGTCACAATCCTTTGTCTTGAAAGGTGCTAAGTTGTCAACAATGTTAGAGAAAAAAACCTCAATGATTCTTGAGAATAAGTCCATATCATGATCAATCTTATCATAAAAAGTATGCCCTAACTCATTTTCATGATGGTCTTCAAAGATCATATCTTCAAAATTTGTGATTTTCTACTTTTCTTGCTCTACATGAACAATCTTTTCTTGTGAATCAACCTCTTGACCTTCCAATACATGACTATCCTCATTATTCACTGGCTTGGGGTTTTGATCACTACAAGAATTCGGCAGAGTAGCAAGCTCACTACAAGCTAAATGGGCAAGATCTTGGCAATCAAACATTGAGATGTCTTGAAAGGATTGATCATTTTTAATTAGTTCACTTGACTGCTTTTCAAGACAAGCCACTTTCAACTCATTCATGTTGGCCTCTTCAATGTAGAACAAAGGGAGTTCTAAAAAAAATTAGATGCTTCATCTTCATGGAGAACCTAGTATGATTTAATTTCATGGAGAACTTGATCTGATTTATAGTGTGTTTCAGACTGCTCTTGGCTATGAATTGGCTGTTGTATTGAAGGAGCACTCCTAGAACTTGGAATTTTGATTGGTTTGGACTCTACGACCCCTTTGTTCCAAATCAATTTTTCATTGCTCTAATCGGTAATACTCTATAGCTAAATGCAATGGATTTATACCTTTAATCTTCTCCCTGATTAATGAGTTATCCTAATCAATGGACTACTCGGTAACTATAATAGGTTGTACCTAATTACTTTCCTCAACTTACGAAGGATGTAGGCTTATGAAATTTGGAATTTCAAGCTGAAAAGGCTGATTTGTAGAGTTAAGCTTGTTTTGCTTAAAACTTGGTATTTCATACTTACAAATCTCATCTTGAAAAGGCTAATCTAGAATGAAAGGAGTTGCTTCGACCTCATGATTTTGAGTGAACAAAAAGTTTATCTACTCCTCTTTTGCTGCTAACTCCCTCTCGAGCTTTTTGTTCAAACTATATCATTTGTATCTCTAACTCCTGTTTATGAAGGTAGGCCTGATAATCTAACTCCTATTACTGCAAATCAAGCTCGTGTTGCCTCATGTACTCTTCTATCTACTTTGTGATGTCTAACAATATGTCCTTGGTCTCATTCATGGCATTCTTCATATCCTCAACCTCTTGGAGCTGATTTTGGACATATAAATGTTGATATGAAGGTTGAGCAAGGGTGGGCATGTTGAGCATGTTGATATACTATTGTTGCATGGTTTTTTGGGATAAAACCAGCAGCATGATTGGCCTGATATAGTTGATAAGGGTGTGGATAGGCAGTATTTTCATGAAACGGAGGTGGAAACATGCTCTTTTCATAAAAACTTGACATGTTAAAGCATTTGAAACTTGGAAAACCCCTTGAGATCAAAGTGAATCATATTTCTTTTACAAATATGAAACATACCAGCACTTTATCTACTTAAAACCAATAGATTGTGCTCGAAGTCACTAGGCATAAATTGTAACCTTTGAAAGGTAAAAAGCATTGTTGCATATACCAGAATAGTAGCTTGTAACTTGAATTCTTTCTCTAAAGTGAACTTTAGAGTCCCACTGGGCGTGCCAAAAAATGTTATCATGAGGGATTACACCCGAACACAAAGCTAAAAAGCTTAGCAATCCTATGTAACATTGGAATATCCTCAGGTTGTGGGTACCCTATAACAAGGACATACCTCTAGATTATGGTTTGGTTCCCTTTTTGATCTCCTAGAATCTAATGATATGTGTTGGAAAAGGGATAAAGATTACAAAATAAAACTCTAATGATAAACTACTTCTAGGAGGTGATGCACTGAAAAAAATTAAATGCAGACTGATTCACAACTAATACTCTCAGAAAAAACTATTAACACAACTCAACTCAAGCACCTTAATCACATAAATATTTCACTAAAAGGCTCTACTTAATTTTACCTCACTAAGGAAAATTGGGTTTTCACAAATTAAGAGAAAATATAAACTTTAAAAGCATAATTAGTGACTTGTGATAAACTGCAATTGTGTATATGCATCAATAAACGAGACAAAAATTTAAAGGTTTCTGGTTTGAAACACAATAAACTTGCATCAATCACTTGAAAGGTACAAAACACTAGAAGCTTCAAAGGTAAACTATATTTCTTTTGAATATTTTGAAGGAAAATTTTGCAAAACTCAAACAATATTCTGAAAATAAGGTATTGTTGTATATTAATCAAATAAAAGTTGAGTTACAAGATATTCTCTTTGTGGAATGCAAAGGCAGAAAACAAGAACTAAGAAAAAGACTAAGTCTTTTCTCAATATATACAAAGTAGAAAACTTCAATACATCAAGAGGTGGACCTAAAAGCCAACTAAGAGTAAAAATATCTCAAAAATATCCTCTCATGAGCAAAGAAGAAAAGCCTCAAAAAGAGAGCCCACAACTAAAGCAAACTGAACTTAGAATGTTGCAAAATCCTCCCCTCAACGTGCATGATCAAAATCCCTCCAAAAATGATGTGAAACTATAGTTATGTCTCACCATTTACTCCATTTTTTATTTGCACGATTTTGGGAAAAAAGGGACTATTCAATTAAATATTAAAGATAATCAATATGATTATTTTAATATTTATCATGTGAGCCCTTCTTTTTTTTTACATTGCATGGTAAATATTAAGGTAATAAAATATTACCTTTAATATTTAATTACATATTTTGTCTTATTTAAAATCATGCAAAAGATACAAGCTAAGTGTTTTTCACTTCAAAATTAAATGATAATATTGAGACTTAACTCTCAACTCCACCAATATGCATTCAATGAATCATCTTTGGTCGTGCAAGTTTGAAAAGCATGCAAAAAAGGCCTCAAAAATCGAGCAAATTGAGTGATTGAGTGTCCAAAACTCCCAACTCCCCTTGAGTGATGGTCAACCCATGTGGGACCTCAAAATTGATGTAGAATTGCCCTTTGAGCCTTACAATCCTCCTAAAAAGGTGGATCTTTCTTTTTCCTTAGAACTAGTGAATATTTCTCAAAAAATACGAACCAAGTTGGTGAGAAATTTAAAGGGTTTTTTGCCTCATTATTTTATAATTTATATCCAAAAATCATGAAAACCCAGATCATAGTTTTTGAGATAAGATTGAAACACACGACCGCTATTTGTTGCATCTTTTAAATCTAAGAGGGAAGCATGCTAGGCTCAACCCTTGTGGGAGCCCATTTTACACCACATGCTAAAATTTTGAACATGATGAACTAGCCATGAAACATGTACCTGTACTTGCTAAATCTTTGAATGTCTAGTTTTCTTATCTGATTTTCTCAAATGTCAAAAATTTTCTCACCCCAGTTTAATAACTGTCTGATAAAACTTTACTAATTTAACTCGTAGCTAAAAATTAGTAACAAGACCAAGATAAATTTACAAAGAAAGATCCAAAAGACTATATTCATCAATCCTTTAAAGTGGATGAGGCATTAGTGAGCCTAAAAGGAATGACCAATACATAATGAGCCTCATGAGTACAAAATGTTATCTTTGGAATATCTAGTTTGTTGAGATGAATTTGATGATAGCCTAGCCAAAGTGCAAATCTAACTTGGAGAAAAATTGGGCACTATGAATCACATAAAGTAATTCATCTATCTCTAGAATAGAGAACTTGTCCTTAATAATGAGCTTGTTCAACTCACAAGAGCCAATGTAGAGGTGTCAACATCCATCTTTTTTTTAACAAGAATAAGAAGTGAAAAGTATGGAATTGCACTAGGATGAATAACATTGTTCATCAGGAGCTCTTATGTTAACTTTTCAATTTCAACTTTTTGAAGGAATGGATATTGTTAAGGATGAATGTTATGAGGAGCACTCCTACAAGGAGTTGAATGTGATGATCCTATAGATGTTGAGGTGGTAACCAAGTAGGTTCATTGAACACTACAACATTATTATCTAGAATTAGTTGCAAGTATGCAAAGTGACCAAAAGCAAGAGTACTAAATTGAATGGAGCATTTTTTAGCAAAGATCCCATGGGAGTTTTTCTTCAGAAGCTTTAACTAGTAGAATCTAGGGTAAGACCATTTGATGTGTACTTTTTCCCACTATCAAATATTTGCACCCAAAATTTAGAGAAATCCCACAAGAAAGAGCCTAGGATACATATCCATTAAGCCCCAAGAACTATACCACAATTGCCTAAAGATAAGAATATGAACATATATTATAAACCCCCATAGCAATTTGAACATTTTGGCATTTTCCTTTATAAGGAAAATTTCATTCATTGATGATCATAACTTTGAAGTTGGAGCAGGGATACACAAAGCTATCACTTTGCTCTATGAGTCATGGACCAATGAAGTCATGCATGCTACCAAAGTCAATTTGAACAAATGAGGGGAATCTTCTTGAAATACCCTTTAACTTTCATAGTTTAAGGATTTGTAAACCTTGCCAAGGCATGGTCAAAATTTTCTAGATGGTTGTTTGTAGGAGTCGAACCAATAGCAATGGTTTCTTCTAGTTGTGTTTCTAGAGAATCTTCCCATTCTTTGTTCAACACACTTGTGACCCCTCGTGCATTTTTCATCACAATTATAGCATAGCCCCTTTTCACATCATTAAACCTCGACGAGTCATTTAATGGGAGTGAATTTCACAAACTATGATAAAACATGGCATGGTAGTGTAGTGTTCTTAAAAGGACTAGGAGTTCAAAAACAACATTGAGTAGTGAGCTTATCCTCTACAAGTTTGACCAAACCCAAATCTTCCATTATATTCTTTGGTTTGAACATTTTAACCTCAAACTGGATTGAATTCTCAAGGCCACTAATGAAGTAGTTTGTGAAAAAAGAGTAAAACAAATCATCAATATGATTGGCTAGTCATGTAGTGCCTCTCATGTTTGCGGTCTTTAGTACATATCTTGGTTTTGATTGTATGCTTATACCTATATATTCTATTCAATATTATTTGTAGCATCATTATTTTGTATTGATGTCAGTTTTGAATGCACCCTTTGATATAGTTATATTTGTATTCAGGGAAAATAAATAGGATAAATGACATAACATAACCAATTGCAACAACCACGAATTGCCTAATTATGCTAAGATCCCCAAATCAATAATGAAATGCATATGCAATAAAGGAATTCAATAAGTAAGAATCATATCACCCAAATTTCATGGTTGCTTGACTCATCTTCATTATTCTTCTCCACTTTGCTTTAAATTGCTTCAATTGCCCTCAGATCGTGAGTATGCAATATTCGCTTGTATGTATTTTGACAACAAAACTTTGAAGATTGTGGTTACCGAAAATAGAGTTGAAAAGCTTCTTTTATAGAAGTCTAATAAATTTGACAGTTGAGATTGATTTGAATTTGAACGGTCCAAATCGCATGTGAGGACCTGATTGTATACTTTGATTGAATAGTTAAGTGATTTGATTGATTAGTTCCAAGAGGTGTAATTGAGAGAGTGAGGTGTAATTGAGAGAGTCTGTGAGTCACAAGGAGGTGACAGATCCATCAAGTGAGTGAACTGAAAGAGAGTGTTAGTCAAAAAGAGGTGACAGATTAATTCAATGAGTGAACTGAAAGAGAGAATTATGCATGAGATATTTGCTTGAATATGTAAAAGACATGTTCTCAAATAAAAGAATTAATTATTTAATTAATTCCTTTCTTTAGTGGAGAAAGTGTGTGCATGTGATTAAATAGTTGAGTGAGATATTTAATTTATAAAAGCACTTTAGATGAAAGGATATAATTATTTTAATTAAACAAACAGTCATTTATTTAATTAAATGTGGGAGAATATGATTTATTTTGCTTATTTAATTTAAGCAAAATGTCTCTTGTTCCATACACCGAGCATCATGGATATCGCATCAAGACCTTCTAATGGTCAGATGACGCAGGATCCCTAGTATGTACTGTTAGATGTTGTTGATATGTGGTTGTCATTGATGTCAACACTATTGACATTAATGTCTTAAAGGTTGTATATGTCGAGGATATTGAGAAAATTGTAATGGAATAAGCTACAAGTTGTTAGTGATGCAGGGAAGTTCAGTTTGTTGGTTAGCTCAGTACATTGATGATAAAAGGTTATGGATTAAAGGGTTTGTTGTCAAGTATATCTAGTTTATCCATGTTAAGTTTTAGAGATCCGCATGAAGATTTGATCGAGTTATGAGCAGTTGTGTTCTAATAGTCATTTTGTTGCTTCAATTGGTGTTCCTAAATGAAGATGATGTGATTCTAGTAAGTTCAGTTGTTGCAGATGCTTCTCTAGTGATTCATGATGTTTGTGGATGTTTCTAGATCATGCTCTATCTATGTTGCACATCTGCATTGATTGTTGTGCTTGCGATTGGTGATTTTCTCTTGCGTGTTCATGGTTTTCATGTTCATGGCTGACAAGGTAATGGTAGTGTGTTGTGGATCTTTGTGGAATAATTTTTGAAGGTGTTTCATGTTCAAGGATTTTGTTTTGGATCTTCATTATGTTTTGGCCGACATTAGTCGATTTGCATTGAAAATTATTTATTGTTTTGGGCCAACAGTTTGCATATGTTTCATTATTTTGTTGAAGTCAACATGTAGCGATGTAATCTCTTGTTGTGAATATATATAAGTGATTGTTTATTCCATTTGAAGGAATGTGTGTGCATGAGATGTGTGAATAATGTCCTAATCATTCGAAGGCACAAGTGGAGTGTGAAGAAGAGTGAGAAGAGTGTGAAGAAGTGTTCATGTGCTTAACTGGAACTATAATCAGGCATTAGTAGATGTTATTTTCTCGGTTCAAAATCTTGCGGATGTAATCCGAATGTTTATGTAAGACAATGTGTCTTCCTTTGTGTTGTACCCCAAAATTAAAATTTTTGTTACACTTAGACATTTTGAAGAAATGAGAAAGTCTTGTCAAATCAGTCAAAAAGGTCAAAATTTGGGTGTGCATGTCTTGCATGAGGGGTTAAAACACAAAAATTTCAATTTCTAACGATCTGGGTCTGCTAAGAGCAGCTTAACTTACAAAACCCAGATCTCAGTTTTTCATCCCTAAATTTTAGGAAAACTGCTATTTTTAGAAATTTTCTCGAAATAGTAATGTTTTCTAGGTTTTTCTGGGTTTCTTTCGAAACAGATACTGGCAAAATTTTCTAAAAATAGAAAGTTGGTCTGATAGGGTCCGAACTGATTTTGATTGACTCAAAATGTGTCTGTATCAAGCTGGTGCAGTCAGAATCTTAAAATGATCAGTTTTGCCCTACTGGGTCTATTCTGCTTTTTCAGAAGCATATCTGGAGCTCCAAGGTCATCAATGGAGGTCATCTGACTACTAGGCGTCAATTTCAGGCACTTAAACTTTCAGCAGAAGGTGAAACGATGAACATGCTCGAGGAACGAGGAAGAAAGTTGAAAGGTCACGAAAATTTTCTAACACTGCTGAGTTTGGGCGCCCCTGTTGAAGAAAGGCGCCCACCTTTTTAGGGCATCAGATGAGTGAATTAGGGTTTGGACCTCCAATGAAAGTTGCTTAGTTTTCAGTCAGCTTCGCGATGGATATCCCCATCTGAGCATCCGACGATCCAGTCTCTGGAAAATTTGAGTCAAAGTGGAAGATATAGAATGAAGATCTGAAACTCGAAGAAGAAGATTAAATTGAAAATAATTCTAAGTCTGGAGAAACTGGGCGCCCTAGGAGAAGAAAGGCGCCCAACTTTTCAGGGCTTCAAACAGATGAATTTGCAGTCAAGGTTATAACGAGATGTCTTCAGAATGCAACAGGCTTTCCAGTGAGCTATCCAGCACGACAAACGGAGCTCGCAATCATCAGATTCAAAGGGTTGAACAGGAGGTCCGATGAGAGTTGAAAAGAAAAATCCGAAAGCAAAGGTGAAAATTGCAAAAAAAATAAACTAACTCTGGTGAAGTTGGGCGCCCCAGCTTGCCAGGGGCGCCCAAGCTTTTGAGGACCTAAAATTTGCCTTTTGATAGAAGTGTTTCCAGAAGACCCCTCCTGAAATCCTCTCAGCTTCGCAACGAGTCCAAACATTCGTCAATCTGACACTCAGAGCTCAGAATTCAACAAGATCGCCCGTGGAAGTGAAAGACATGAATAAATTGGAAATTTTTCTAAGTCTGGTAGAAATGGGCACCCCAGTTGAGGAAGGGCGCCCAAGCTTTTGAAGCTCATAATAATGGAATTTACAGAAGCAGCATCCAAGAAGGTCTCACCAAAATCAGTCTGGATATCCAACGAAACATTCAAACAGTCAGTCGGATCAGTGTCGCTCCCGGAATCAAGGATTCATCAAAAAATCAAAGGGAGAAGGAAGAACTTGGAAATCAGAAAAATGGCTAACACTGAAGAAGTTGGGCGCCCCTAGAAGGAAAAGCCTCTCATGAATTCGAAGGTCAAAATCAAGTTTTTAGCAGGAGGTGCCTCCAGAACATCCTTCTCAGTTTCAGTCAGACTCCGCCGTGGACCACTCAGCTCGCCTGTCGGGTAAATCTGTCAACGAGAAATCAGAGGTGAAGTAGCATGTCAAAAGGGAGAAAAGTTGAAAAAGTTGAAATTTTGACTAACACTGGTGAAAATAAGCACCCCTCTTGAAGATAGGCGCCCAAAGTTTCATGCCTTAGGAGAATTTTCAAGAGTTTTCAAATTTCAAAATTTGCAAGAGGAGAAGGATGGCGTCCAAGTTCAAGGGGCTGAGATTTAGGGTTTTGAAAATAAAAGCAAAAAAAAAAAATCAAAACCTAAATCAAAACCTAAGTCTATTTAACACTTCTTTTCAATGTATTTTTCATTATTTTTGCAGGTAGCATCCAGAGGAGAAAGTTGGAGCAACAAGTTTGAAGAATTTTTGTGATTCAAGAATCCATGGTTGCTGGTTTTACATCAGATTTTTTCAGACCAGCAAGCATAAACCTTTGATTTTTCATTCTTCTTATTCCAGAAGATCAAATTTTTCAAGCAGAAGGCCAAGGCTTTCAATTTTTCAGTCATCTGGGTCTTTTTGCCTCAATCTTCTGAAGAATTTTTCAAGAACTTCATCAAGTTGCAGCAAGTGCTTTTATCTTGCATGTCAGTGAAAACCTCCGTGCATTCAAATTTCAACCATTTGGGTCCTTTCCAATCAGTCTTCTGAAGAAAACCCAAATCGCAACTTTTTTTCAAGAAAGTTCAAAAACCTAGGGTTGGCTTCTTTTTCGATCAAACATCAGGGTTTTGCAAATCCAATCAACTGGGTCCATTTCTAATCATATTCTGAACAAAACCCAGATGCCAGCTTTTTTCGGGAAAAATTGAAGAAATTAGGGTTTGCTGCTTTTTTAGGCTAAATCCAAGTTTTTCAAAAACGGACGATCTGGGTTGTCTTGTATCGATATTCTGAACAAAACCCATATCTCAGAAAAATTTCTCAAAAATTCGTCCATTGGAGCACAAAAATCAGCATTCTAAAAATGGAAATTGTTCAAGACTTGTCTGAAACAAGGCGAGTTTACAGTCATTCTTCGAGTTTTCTGAAATGGAGTACACTCCTAATGTTTTCAAGTCCGAATCAGCTCTCTTTCACAATTACATCAAAACAGCTGAGACAGAATTGCATCATGTCAAGCCGGTGTTCGATCTACATGCCTTGGAGAGAGCAGGCAATACTTCAATCAAGAACCTGGGACATTCTGGACTCCTCACAGCAGCGTCTATTCCTATATCAGTTCAGAGCCTTGAGTTTTTAATCGCTTGCATTAAGCATTACAACCCGACTACAAGGGAGATCCAGTCAAAGCCTGATATGATCAAGAAGTGCTTTTCCATTCCCCCATGGCCTCAAAGCGTTACTATCTCAAAGGGTGAATGTGAAAGGATATGGGAAATGCATAAGGAAAAATATAACAAGATTGTATTGAAGTGAATGAAAGAAAAACATAAGATTGTGCCAAGTCACACTTTCAGTGATGTCAGCAAGGTTCGATAAAGCGGCCAATGAGGTTGAAGATTTCCTGAGATCTATTGCAGATGCTAAAGATATTCTTGAAAAGCGGTGCTTTGCTGTTGATGGCATAGATGCACTGAACTGGGACACAATCTCTAACTTCCTAGCGGATGTGATCGAGCTTTAAAGCAGCTTTCTTCTAGAAGCTTTCTTTCCCGCTTTCTTTCTATTCTTGAAATAATCCTTATCCACTCTTTGAGGATAGAAAGAAGATAAGATGTAATAGTTGGCGTTTCTCGCTTTTTCTGATTTCTAGGGTTTTACCTTTCTAGATTTAGTAATAAAGCTTGCTTGTTGAGCAAGCCCTAGATTGTGAAAGCAAGGAGATTTTAGGGTTCCCTACTCCTCTGCTTCTCTATAAATAAGAGCCTTTGCTCATTTAGTTTCTTTAACGGTTATTGTCATAGCAAATTGCGAGCCTGAATTGCAGCAAGTTGTTATTCAGTTTCAGTTCACTTAGTTTAAACCGTGCTAGTGAGAACAAAACGCTGAGCCTATTGTGCCTTCTATTTGTTGCTCAAGTATTGTTCATTTGTGTTGTGATAAGCAAATTGTTGAGCCTCTTTAGCCAACAAGGAGTTAGTGAGATTGTTGTTTTCTATTGTGTTAAGAATAAGTTTGCAAGCCTCCTTAGCTGCAATTTCTTGTTCAAGGCATGTTAGAAGTGAGCTTTGTTTTAAGAGATTTGAGTAATAAAATCATGAGCCTCTTTTGCCTTGGTCTAAAATCTCAAATTTCCGTTATCAGTGTTCTACTTTTATGATTTTTATTTCATCTTGCAGTGAAGTGTGTAGGTGTTCGTTGAAAGAGAGATCATTGAAGTATTTTTGTCAAAGAATCTACCTTGTTAATTTCTAACTTCTCTTGCTCTGCTATTACTCGAGAGGTTAGGAACGTCTTTAGTTTAAGTTAGTCATAGTTGAAATTCTTATCAAAAAATCTCAGCTGCGGCGTTTGTGTTTAAAAAAACCTTGTGCTCTAAGCTGATCAAAAAGATAGGCAACTTAGTTTTAGTTTACTTTCTTTCAAACACCATCAGCAAGAGGGAGCTTCCCCTCCTAATTTGAGAGCATTTTATCTATGCATAGCTGTCCGTTTTCAAATCCGCATTCCAGAGGTGCGAATTTAAATGCCAACACTTTGGGAAATAAGCCTTGTTGTATTTGAGCAATGATCTCTAGGTTGTGTGCCTGAATGCATGTGCATTCCCCATTTATTCTTCTTTATAATTTTAACAGGGTATAATATTGTGGACTAACCTCCACCATGGTTTTTCCCCTAACAGGGTTTCCACATAAAAAAACTCTTGGTGTTATGTGTGTTTCTAATGTGTTGATGATTTATGCTTTCATGGTTATTAATCATATCTAAGAATAAGGTTAATAAGTTTAATAAGTTTAATTTTTTGTGACAACTGATTCACCCCCCCTCTCAGTTGTCTTCCCTTGTGTTGCCAACAATTGGTATAAGATCAGGTTCCTTGGAAGAAGTTTAATAGCTTGAGGTGATCTGGGATGGTGACATATAAGAAGGATAGTCCAAGATTTGATGGAACAAATTATTCTTTGTGGAAGACTCGAATGGAGTGTCATCTAAGATGCATTGGTGAACCCTACTGGAACATTACAAGGAATAGGTATGTTATCCCATAGAATGGTCCTTCTATTGCTGTTGAGATTAAGGATGTTGAGTACAATATCAGTGCTAAGGAAGCATTGTTGAGTGCTCTGACTAATTTTTAGATGACAAATGTTATGGATCTGAAGATTGCTTATGAGATATGGAAAAAGTTGGAACTTTGTATGAAGGTGATGCTAATGTGAAGATTGCTAAGTTGCAAAGTTTGAAAGGGAAATATGAAATGTTGAAAATGGGTGATGATGAGAACATTACTTCTTTCATGCAAAGAGTGAATGAACTTTTGTGTGGTATCAGATGTGTTGGTGGACAATTGGAAGAATCAGAGATTGTTGCTAAAGTGCTCAAATCCTTTCCTGCTGCATACAAAGTCAAAGCTACTGCTATTGAGGAGCTCCAGAATGTAACAAATGTAACCAAAGATATGTTGATTGGTAAGCTTACTACTTTTGAGTTGAGTGAATTTGGTGATGCTCTTCCTAAGATAGAATTTGCATTCAAGGCTACTATTTTTGGAAGGGATAAATAGAGATATGATCTGGGCGAAAGTTCTTCTAGAAAGATATTAAAGTATGAGGAGGAAATGAGAGAGATTGAAGAAGAGAGAAAATTGGATGAGCTTGAAGCACTTATTGTCAAAAGGGAAGCCAAAGGAGAAGGTAAGTATAAATGGAAATTTCCTATTAAATGTTTTTCTTGCAATACGATAGGTCATTTTGCATCAAGGTGTCTGGAAAGAGTTCCTAAGTCAAGACCTAACATGCCTAGATTTCAAAGGAAGTGTTATTATGTTGTTGATGAAGGTGTGACAAATGATGAATCTGATAAAGGGAATGTAAGTGAGGACGAATGGGTATTTATTGCTATCAAGGAAAATAATCATGTGTCTACTAAATCTGCAAATTGTACAAATGTGGAGAAAGCCATAGCTGCTCGAGTTGAAGAGAAAGATGAATGGGTGATTGATAGTGGATGCTCTCACCACATGACAGGTGATAAAAGTAAGTTTGTGAGCTTGGAAAAGTATGATGGTGGTGTTGTAAGATTTGGTGATGACAAAGCAAGTGTAATTTGTGGTAGAGGATGCATTTCTCTTGACGGTAAGCATAATACTAATGATGTCCTATATGTGGAAGGTTTGAAGCATAATATTTTAAGTATTGGATAGATGGTTGATAAGGGATACAATCTTCAATTCAATGATGGAAAGTGTATAATATTGGGGAGTTCCAGAAATGTGATTGCATAAGGTACAAAAACAAAAGGTAATATCTTTCACCTGAGTGCTCCTAGTAAAAGTTGTCATATTTCTCAAGTTGATGAAAGGTGGTTGTGGCATAGGAGAATGTGTCATGTAAACTTTGATAATATTATCAAGATAAGTTCTACTCAGGTTGTGAGAGATCTTCCTAAGTTGATAAAACCTACTAATTCCATATGCAAGGAATGTCAATTAGGGAAGCAAACTAGAATTTCATTTCAGAGCAAACAATGTTGTTCAAAGTGTTGGAGCTTCTGCATACTGACTTGTGTGGTCCTTCTAGAGTCATAATTTTACAAGGATACAGGTATTTCATGTTACTTATTGATGATTATTTCAAAATGATGTGGGCTACTTTCTTAAGGGAGAAATCTGAAGATTTGGAGAAGTTCAAGATTTTTAAGGCTATGGTTGAGATAGAGACAGGTCTGAATATTAAATGTTTGAGATCAAATAGAGGTGGTGAATTCACTTCCAGTGAGTTTAATTATTTTTGTGAAGAACATGGGATAAAGAGACAATTATCTGCACCACAGAACCCTCAGTAAAATGGAGTTGTGGAAAGGAAGAATAGGACAATTGAAGAAGTTGCTAGAACCATGATGCTAGAAGGAAATGTTTCTCATATCTACTAGAGAGAAGTTGTGAATATTGTTGTTTACATACTCAACTGGGTACAAGTAAAAGGTGATACTGGTAAGACTCCTTATGAGCTATGGTATGGTCATAAGCCTATTGTTAGATACTTCAAAATATTTAGGAGTAGATGCTACATCAAAAGAGATGAAGATATAGGTAAGTCTGATGCTAGGAGTGATGAAGGAATCTTTCTTGGTTATTCTACTAAAAGTAAGGCCTACCGGTGCTACAATAAGAGATTGAGGAAAGTAGTTGAAAGTACAAATGTCAAGGTTGATGAAGACATAGCTAGACCATCTAGAACCTGTGGATATGATTCAAATGGTCAGAATGACAGTTTAGATAAAGGAAAAAAAGTTCATACTTCAAATCAAGTTCAAATCATTTTGGTGAATCAAGAAAATCAAGAGGAAGGAACTAGTGAAAGTGCAGAAGAGAGATCACAAGAGCTTGAAGTTCAAGAACATCCTAAGAATCAGAGGAATGTAAGAATAATCCTTCAGAAGATTAGATCATAGGTGATAAGAACAAAGATGTTCAGACTAGGAGAAAAATTGCAGAAGAATACTGTTTGATTTCAAAGGCTGAGCCTACTAATGTCAATGAAGCATGCAAAGATGAACATTGGGTGGAAGCAATGAAGAAGAACTACAACAAATTGAGAAGAATGATACATGGATTCTTGTTCCTAGACCTAAGGACAAAAATGTAATTGGAACTAAATGGGTCTTTAGAAACAAATTGAATGAGCAAGGTGAAGTTGTTAGAAACAAAGCAAGACTAGTGTGTAAAGGATATTCTCAAATGGAAGGAATTGACTTTGAAGAAACTTTTGCTCCTGGTGCTAGGCTTGAAGCTGTGAGACTGTTTCTTGCTTATGTTGCTTACAAAAACTACAAGGTTTATCAGATGGATGTCAAGTCATCATTTCTAAATGGTGAACTAGAAGAAGAAGTATATGTTGAGCAACCTAATGGATTTCAATTGACTGATCAGAAAGACATGGTTTTTCGATTGAAGAAAGCATTGTATGGACTCAAACAAGCCCCTAGAGCATGGTATGCCAGATTGGACAAGTATTTGTTGAAGCTTGGATTTAACAAAGGTACTGTTGATAGTAATTTGTATTTCAAGATTGATGATGATAAAGATTTGATTGTTGATGTCTTTGTTGATGATATCATTTTTGGAGGAGATTATAGTTTGTGCATGAAGTTTGCTGATGAGATGTTGAGTGAGTTTGAGATTTCTATGATTGGAGAGATGAAATTCTTTTTGGGATTGCAAATTACTCAACTAGATAAAGGGATCTTTATATCTCAGTCCAAGTATGTGAAAGAATTGCTAAAGAAGTTTAGTATGGAAGATTCAAAGCTAGTTGGTACACCTATGGTGATCGGATGTAAGTTGACACAAGATGATGATTCTCCAAAAGAAAATCAAACTTGATACAGATCGATGATTGGTGGATTGTTTTATTTAACTCAAACTAGACCTGATATCATGAATGTCGTATGCATAGTTGCAAGATTTCAAGTTGATCCTAAGGAATCTCATGTGACTGTTGTGAAGAGGATCTTCAGATACTTGAAGGGGATAGTTGATTTTGGGTTGTGGTATCCTAAAGATGATGATCTTAATTTGAGTGCCTTTACTAATGTTGATTGGGTAGGATATGTGAATGACAAAAAAAGTATTAGTGGTGGTGCATTTTCTTGGGAAAGAAGTTGATTTCATAGTTAAGTAAGAAGCAGAATGCCATTTCTTTATCTACTACAGAGGAAAAATACATAGTTGCTACTAACAATTGTACTCAAGTATTGTGGATGAAGCAGACATTGAAAGATATCAGAGTTCTGTATGATGAGCCTATTGCTATATTCTATGATAATTCAAGTGCAATTAACATTTCTAAGAATAAGGTGTTGCATTCAAAGACCAAGCATATATCTATCAAATTTCACTTTTTGAGAGAGAAGGTGAGTGAAAAGGAAGTAAAATTGGAGTATGTGCCTACTAAGGAATAGATTGTAGACATATTTACCAAGCCTTTTCCTAATGATACTTTTGAGTATCTCAGAGGGAAGCTAGGGGTGATTACCCCTCCTAATCATAACTAAGATGCATTGACTTGCATCAGTCTATGCATTTCATAGTCATATATTGATCCAGATTGATGTTGTGGTGGCTGCTACTCAAGGGGAGTAGTCAGATGTTTAGATATGTGGTTTAGAGCTTGTGTGGAGAAATATAACATGTATCTTTGTCATTGATTTCAAAGGGGGAGAAGAGTCATGTGAAAGAGTTGAGGAGAAAAGAGTTAGAATCTTAGGAGAAAATGCTAAGAGATAGTTGTGTTGATGGTGTTTTTCACATCATGTGTTGCCATCAATGCCAAAGGGGGAGATTGTTGGATGTTTCTAATATTTGGTTGCCATTGATGTCAACATTATTGGCATTAATGTCTTAAAGGTTGTATATGTTGAGGATATTGAGAAAATTGTAATGGAATAAGTTGCAGGTTGTTAGTGATGCAATGAAGTTCAGTCTATTGGTTAGCTTAGTACATTGATGATCAGAGGTTGTGGATTAAAGGGTTTTTTTTTATTATATCTAGTTTATCCACATTAAGTTTTAGAGATCCGCATGAAGATTTGATTGAGTTATGAGCAGTTGTGTTCTGGCAGTCATTTTGTTGCTTCAGTTGGTGTTCTTGAATGAAGATGATGTGATTCTAGTAAGTTCAGTTGTTGTGAATGCTTATATGGTGATTCATGATGTTTTTGGATATTTCTAGATCATGCTCTATTTGTGTTGCACATCTACATTGATCGTTGTGCTTGCGATTGGTTATTTTCTCTTGCGTGTTCATGTTTTTCATGTTCATGGCTGACAAGGTGATGGTAGCATGTTGTGGATCTTCGTGGAATAAGTTTTGAAGGTGTTTTGTGTTTGAGGATTTTTTTTTGGGTCTTCATTATGTTGTGGCCGATATTGGTCGATTCACACTAAAAATTATTTATTGTTTTGGGCCAACAGTTTGCATATGTTTTATTATTTTGTTGAAGTCGACATGTAGCGATATAATCTCTTGTTGTGGATATATATAAGCAATTTTTTATTCCATTTGAAGGCATGCATGTGTATGAGATGTGAAAATAATGTCCTAATCATTCGAAGGCAGAAGCAGAGTGTGAAGAAGTGTTCATGTGCTTAACTAAAGCTATAATCAGGCATTAGCAAATGTTATTTTCTCAATTCAAAATCTTGTGGATGTAATTTGAATGTTTATGTAAGACAGTGTGTCTTCCTTTAGGTAGTAAGCCTTGTTGTATTTGAGCAATGATCTCTAGGCAGTGTGCCTGAATGCATGTGCATTCCACATTTATTCTTTTTATACTTTTAATAGGGTATAATCTTGTGGACTGACCTCCACCATGGATTTTCCCCTAACAGGGTTTCCACGTAAAACATCTTGGTGTTATGTGTGTTTCTGATGTGTTGATGATTTATGCTTTCATGGTTATTAATCAGATCTAAGAATAAGGTTAATAAGTTTAATAAGTTTAAATTTATTTGACAACTAATTCACCCCCCCTCTCAATTTTCTGCCCTTGTGTTGCCAACATGTACCCCTTTTCCGACTTTTGAATTTTGAATTTTCATGCTTTTCTAGGATGTTGAAGTTTAATTTTCATATGTTTCATTTCCTGTTCACCACAAATGTGTTCATATGTGACGCATCTGTCTACGATATGACACATTTGTGGAAACACGTGAGGGGTTGCTTTATGTTTTTGTTTAGGTCAATGCATTTGAATTAGTTTACACTGCATTTTTTATAGTGAATTACATATGCTAATGAAAATGACACATTTGTAATTGTGCACTGCATTTGTGAAATAATACGACGCATTTGCATGGTGAGCCGCATTTGTAGAATAGTGTAATGCATATGTATTTGTGTGACGCATTTGTTAAATAAAATGACTTATTTTCCTGTCAAATTCTTTGAGCCTTTTTTTGTGTAAAAAATGGCTTTTTATTTCTAACGCAAGGTATTTGTTATGCATTGGCAAGTTGTTTTGGATCTAATATACACTCGGGAGTCGAGGTTGGCCACTTACAAGTTGTGGGACCAATTGACTAGTGTAGAGAGACATTTGATATGACGTCTTGGATTACACCATGTGACATTCATTCCTAACATTCGGGCAAACTAAGGAATGCTTACTGCACTGGCTGAGTGATGGCACTTAGAGACTTCGTCTTTCCACTTTCCCACAGGAGAGGCAACAATTACATTAGAGGATGTTTACTGAATTCTCAGATTGTCAATTAGGGGTCAGAGGGTTCAGTATGATACCCAGAGAGGTTACGGTGAGTTCACCCATTATTATGTGTATGAGGATGTTAGACATCTTGGTATTGAGCACTATGAGATCAGATGGCATGTACTTGTATATATATATGAGCGAATTGATTTTTTTTTTGTACTCTAATTGTTGGGATTGTACTACCAAACCGTCAAGGGTATGGGTTTCCTGTAGGTTGGGGCAAGATGTTAGTGGGGACGTTGGAGAGGCAGGTTGTATATGCATGGGGCCCCTATCTACTGGCGATGTTGTACTTCCATTTGCATGATATAGCTTACAGGGAGGCACATTCCATGAGCTGTGGGACTACACTATTGATGATCTGGGCGTGGGAGCACATTGTTGTTTTCTATCCACCAATTGTTCATGAGCTAGATGATAGATCTTCGTATGTATTTTGGTATGTTAGGACCATTATAGAGACGCATGTGGGAGATATTGGATATTGGAGGCATGCAATTGATACACTTGTAAAGTTTATTTGGAGGTCGTACATAGACTGTGCGTAGTGGCAGGATGAGGATTGACAATTGACTTTCTTTGGATAGACACAATATCTAATTGGGAGGACTATTGCCACTATTCACATCATTGAGAGACACCTACCAGTTAGAGTGCTTCAGCAGTTTGGTGAGGTTCAAGATGAGTCACGCATGTGAGCCGAGTTTTCTAGAACTTCTAGGGAGGTTCCTATATGGGGGGCCCAGATTCTTGTAGTGACAGCAGAGGCAGAAATTGATGCACTATAGCCAATGTAGTGGGGATGGAGAGGTGGGCCAGCGGATGCTGGTACGACAATAGCGTATGATACCTAGTGGGCACAACATGGACCTGTGCCATACATAGATCCTTATCAGCCAACACCTATAGAGCTTTGAGGTACAGGCCCATGAGGTCGGCATGGAGGCAGGGGAGGTGGTCATGGTGGTCGACGTGGTAGAGGTGGTCGAGGTGGTAGAGGTGGAGGTGATGATGGGAGAGGAGGAGGTGGGAAGGGTGGTCAATGAGGTAGTAGAGACTGGGGCATAGATTTATCACCCATCCATGAGGGTGAGAGGGAGGGAGAGGACATAGCCATGGTGGAGGTGAGTGGAGAGGAGGAGGTCTTCGGTGAGGAGGTAGTTGCAGAGGAGGCAGTTGGGGAGGAGGTCATTAGAGAGGAAGTCGAGTTAAATTCCCTTGATCTATTATGGGCAGGATACCAGGATGTGGATGATTTCCCCCAGGAGGAGATGGAAGGTCAGGAGAGAGAGCTTTGAGACCGAATTGTTGAGAAGTGGGATATAGATGAGCGGGAGAGGCCACCGCGAGAGGAGGGTCCCATAGATCAGTGGTTGGCCGATTTACAGGCCAAGGTAGAGGCCTTGGAGGAGTGGGTTAGAGTTGTGTTTGCGGAGAGAGACGAGATGCGTCTAGAGAGAGATAGTGCCTACCTAGAGAGAGATCAGGTGGTGGCACGAAGGGAGGAGATGGAGCAGATATTTGTGGAGTTCACTGCTCTTTGTATTAGACTAGTCGTGGCTATGGCTAGAGATTTGGTCAAGGCTAGAGATTGAGAGTGATACTATAGATATTTGTATGAGCAGAAGGTGTAATTAGGGCTAAAATATTAAGGTTAATGCAATAAATCATATAAATCAAACCCTAATAAACAATGAAGCACAAATGAGCATAAAGGCATAAATCATAAAACAATATTACCAAATCTTCATGCCACCATTGATTCACCTCCATTTCACTTCTCCATTTTGCTTGAATATGATAATTGCCCTCATATTTGAGTGTGCAATAATAAGCATATGACAAGTGACTAGCAAAATATTGAAGATTGTTGTCTCACACTAGCAGCATGTACTTGCATAATATGTGTATATAATGAAGATGACAAGGTAAGGTCTTTTATACAAAATACAAATTTGAATGAATGGTTGAGATTGGATGCCAATAAGATGTCTTAATTAATGGCCAAGATTGAAAGTTGAGGTATGGACTAGGGTTAGGGAAAAATTAGGGAAAATGATAAAGATGAAGGATTGAGATTGAATTATGAGATAATTCAATCAAGGGCTAAGATTAAATGAGATGTCAAGAGATAAGATTTGATGTGGAAGATAAGATTGGCACGGATAAAGAGGTGATAGGAGAAATTAAATAATAAAAATTATTTAATTTAGGTGGCCAATGAATAATTAAATAATTAAAATGATTATTTAATTATAGAGGAATGTGACAAAAGGAATCATTTTGAATTAAATAATGATTTAATTCAAAATTCAAGAGAGTGGACCAAATTAAATAAATAAAATTTATTTAATTTATGAGGGAAAAGGCTAATGAATAATTAAATAATTAAAATAATTATTTAATTATAGTGGAAAGTGGACAAAAATTAAATAAATAAGAATTTATTTAATTTTGGAAAGGAGAGGACTTAATTAGTGA
Organism: Sequoia sempervirens; assembly: GCA_007258455.2. Classification (NCBI taxonomy): domain Eukaryota; kingdom Viridiplantae; phylum Streptophyta; class Pinopsida; order Cupressales; family Cupressaceae; genus Sequoia; species Sequoia sempervirens. Next base: position 451,208,803 of record VDFB02075321.1, read on the forward strand.
CATAATTAAATAAATAAAATTTATTTAATTAATCAATGAGGAATAAAGATAAAAAATGAATTAATTAAATAATTAAAATTATTTAATTAATAAAAGAATTATGACTTTAGAAAATAATCAAATAAATAAAATGATTTAATAATCAAAGACAAAAGGGGAAATGATGGAGAATTTAGAAATTGCAAGTCTGGGACAATTTTTAGTGTTTACATTTTGCCCCTCTTTGAGATGATGTTCGAGATGATGAGATTTGTGGAGTAACATCATTTCAAAGAAGCTAAGGTATGGATAGAGGAAAATGGACCATGATAGAAAGATAGGATGATGATGAAATAAGAGTGGGAGGATGATGCCCCCTTGAGAGGATAGGTGGGTTGAAAGAATATGGGTATGCTCTTGAAATGGATAAGAAGAAAATAGATAAGCGACATAGAAGAAATGTTAGCGTGGAGGATATGGATGTTAATAGAGACAACTTTAAAGATGCATATTTTTCCAAACAAGACTCTACACTAATCATCATTGGGCGGTAAAATGACACAAATGGACAACAAACACCATGGTATGACATAGACCAAGGTGTGCAAGGTCATCCACTTGCAAAACAGACAGTCGCAGACAAGGAATGTACTAGCTCATACTAAGGACCAAGTTGCCCCTCAATCAAACATCAATCAAAGAAAAAGAGTCATGAGACATCATTGCTCCTCTAAATCCTTCATGGGACATCCTCGAGGAAGTAGTAACTTGAATCATATACAAATGTCAAAAGAAAGATAAGACAAGCCACAATGTCAACAACCAATTAGAGTGTTTTCCAAAATCTGATTTGTTTGATAGTTAATTGACTTGATGATTGACAGGTTGATTGTCTGACAATGCCTAGTTTCAGGAGGGAAACATGTCGTATAAGACGTCAAGTCTGGTTTTGATCATGTGACCACCTATATAAGGCAAATGACGATGTTTGACTTGATGAAAATTTCTAGTTTCAGGAAGGACACATCATGTGGACACATCATGTATAAGACATAACTTGATTTTTTTGACGGTTTGAATGTTGGACTATTTTAACAATTTTTTTGGTTTGATTGAGTGACCTTGTTGACTTGTTGTCTTGTTAATGTGTGACTTGTTTGATGTTTTGATGATTGTTTGTGTCTATGTTGAAAATGTCTGATTTATTTGACTGACATGACGAACCTGTTGATGGTCAAAATGGCACAGCAACAGTTAAACAGAATATTGCTACTCTGTTTCTTCTGAAAGAGAAAGACAACACATGGATATCTAGCTCTCAATTGTGCTAATGTTGCTCAATGGTCAATTTAATAGTAATGTTCAAGGGGGTTGCTGGTGTTGAGCTTCTAGGTTGTTCTGAGATCAAACATAAACTTAAACCTACTCTAACCAGGGTTTTTAAAGAAACATAAAAAAAAGATAAATCAGAGCTTTGGAACAGAAAAGAATTTTAATACATCCAACTTAACCAGACTTGTTACCTTTCAAGGAATTCCTAACTAAAACTGCAGAACAAAATTAACTTGTGATTAACACACTGTTTCATTCATTCACAGTGTTGGTTTCAACAGCAGATTGCAAGTCACCATTCAAACAAAACATAAAATAAAATTCCATTCCTTGAAAGCTTCTCAAATCAAATGATTAACCCAAGATAAACAGCATTCTGAAACACAATCTGAAGTAGATTTAAATCTAGTTGCTTCTACTGTCAGTGAAATAGATAAGCAACATTTACAAAGTTGGCACAATCACCAATGTATAGAAAATCCATGACTCCCAATTGTTTCCATCTATACTAAGAGAACTTGAAAATACATTACGGTCTATACTGAATCTAACTACTACCCTAAGAAGACAAAAGAGGCTCCCATTACCAAGAATCAGGATGTCGTTTTGTCTCCTCTATCCTCCAGAAAATTCCTATTCTTGAAAATCTATCTCTAGACCCTTCTACTCTATTATCTCCTCTATTTCTGCTCCCCCTCTATTTTTGCCCCCCCCTTTACAAAGAGGCAAGAATGCCATATATACAGAGTGTACTGAAATTAATGTGTTGGCCCCTGTCTTAGGGTTTACAAAATACCTACTGGTTGCAGGAGGGTCGGCTCTCAGATCTTTTGAATAAAGTTGATTATGCATTCAATGTGTATCCCTGTTGTCCACATTGGTGAAAGATTGCTCTGGGGATGATCTCATATCTTTTGCAACTATAGCATTTACTCTCCTGTCTCTGTGTCCATACTTGAACCCCCCTCTGAAGGGCTGCCTTGAATGCTATAAAGCATTATCATTAATGTCGATCCCCTTCTATCAGTAGTGATATCAACTGTTACTATGACTCATGGTCTTTTCTTTCTTTTGGCCTCCTTCATGTGCTAGACTCCTCTGCCCGTTGACCATCTTCTGGAAGTAGCATCAGACTCACTGCTAGATCTTTGTACCACTGTTCATCAAGGTGTTCCATCGCCTTTTGATCTCAGAATGAGTCCATGTCATTTGCATCCTATTGATCTCCACAGGGGTGGTCAATTGGTCAAACTGTCGTCGGTCCGCCTTCTTAGCTCCTTCTGATTGGTTAAACATATGCCATGCAAGATTCCTGGGCGGTCAAAGGTTATTTGAATGGCATCACATGTCGATGAGACACTGATCGTGTCTCCCTGATATGATTATGTCTCTTCTAGCAGCTATCAGCGTAACATGTGACAGTCAGTGAGACCTTTTAGCAAGCTGCAGAAGTCATATCGATACCCCAAAAACCCATCGGCAAGACATTTTCAATTGGAAAAAGGTCATGGTGAGTTCCCCTCAGTTATACCGATATACCTTTCATTGGAAAATCCATCACTTTTGGCAAGAGATAAAGTGGTCGGGAAGACCCTATATCGAACCCTTCTTCTCTCAACGAGCACACCCATATCAGGGAGACTTTTTATGTGGGGAAGACTTCACCCCGAACTCACGCCCTGTCACCGAGACATCCCTGGGTCGGCGAGACCTTTCACCGAAAACACTTTGCTTCATCGAGACACCTCGCAGTTGCCCAGACATCACATCAAAGGAAGAACCCTTTCGGCGAGACATTTCTCTTTCGGCCAGACCTTATGGCGAAGATACCTCCTTTTTCCAAGACCTCCATTTGTCAGGGAGACTTTTCAGCAAACGCAAACCGCTCTCCCAATGTTGTTTCATTTTGGTGAGACACTATTGAGTCGATGAGACTTAACGCCGAAAGTAAACCACTCTCACCGAGCTCGAGCTTCTTTTGACAAGAATCCACTTTGTCGGTGAGACCTCATGGCGAGGGCATTATCTTTTGATGATCCCATTTCATTTCAGGGAGACAAGCTCCCTTCGCTGAGACCTTACTCCGATGGAAATCCCTCTTGTCGAGACCTTCATTTTATGTCAGCGAGAGTCCCACTGGTCGGCCAGATGTTATGGCGAAGGGATAACCCTTTCGTCGAGACCTCGTTGTATCGGAAGGACGCTACGCCGAACCATGAACCTTCAGCGAGACCCCTTCCTTTTCAGCCAGACACTATGCCAAACACAAATCCTCTAACCGATGTCGATCCATTTCATTGAGACTCTAATGGATCGGCAAGAGCTTATGCCGATATTACCTCATGTCAGTGAGACTTTCTTCCTTCGCCGAGACCTTATGCTGAATGCAGAATCTTTGGCAAGGGCTCCTCCGGTCGGTGAGACACATAAAGACTCACAACGACAGGGATGTTTGGGCAAACTATGAGCCTCAAAATGAATAGAACACCCTACCAGTCGGCGAGACATCTGCAAGGTCTTGCCGACTTTCTTCTTAGAGGAAATTTATGACCAACTGGATTGAGGAATGCTTTCCAACTGAGCTCCCTGAGAAATATCATTATGTGCGCGATTTAATCCTGTCAACCAAGGTCTCCATTAGTCCTCAGAAGCACATAAAATACATCATAATAAAATACAATATTGTTCATGATTATTGCATTCAATACTTAGCAAGAAGAAAACCAACTCTGACTGAGGAAAAATCAACATTTAATAGAATCAAGAAGACAAACTCAGGAGGAAAATAGAAGAACTCTGGTGTAGGAGCACCTAAAAACATGTAATTGCAAAGTGCATTCTATGAGGGTTAGTCTAGGAGTTAGTGATAGTATGAGTAATTTTCCATGTTAAATAAGGTGTCAATGACCATTTTCAATGTATTAGAGGGCTTAATAGGTCAGTTAGGTGGTATTTGCAAAATCAAGTTGATCAAGTTGTAATGGGATAGTGATTAAGAGCAAAATTGGCAAAATTGTCATCTTAGAATCTAATTAAAGGGTGGTTATGGTAGTTGAACGCCCCAAGAGGTAGTTTGAAGGTGGTAGAATGATATATTGTTGTAATATCTCGAAGGGGAGGTTGTTGAAGAAGTTTGGAATGAGTTTCTAATAAGAAGTTTGCTATTTTTTGTGTTTTCCATTAAGAAATTGCTGATCACGTGCATTGTACGACCTGTACATATTGTTCCACACTCCAAGCCTATAATGGATGGATATATAATTGAATAAGCTTTCTTTTTGCATTGTAATGGTGTTATTTCATTGAGAATCGAGTGATATATCCTCATTTTACTACCGGGTGGTCTGAAACCCCATGTTTTTTCTGTTTTCATGAACTTTGCTTGGCTGGAATAGTCCGTACAACTCTAGATCTTGGTTGAAGGATGACATGGTATTTTAGGGAATTGAGTCTACTTTCAAATGCTTTAGGTTTGATTGAAAACCATTAATTTTGGAGTGAGTTATCTCTGTTTTCCTGAAACTGCTCTGTTTTGGTGCAAGTTTGTGTTTTGAGAGTAATAAAATGAGTTTTTAGGGCATTCCACCTACTGTAGCAATTGTAACTCAGTGGAATGACCCAATTTGTTGTAACATAGGTTTCCAAATGTTGTGGAGGTCGGAGGAAGTGTGTTTGTGGGTTTTGGGTGTTGCCCTAGGTTGAATTTGGGTGATTTTCCTTGTGAAAGTGAGGAACTAAATGATGGTTTATGAGTTTTCTGAAAGAAATGACCTATGTGATGAAGTTTAAAGCTTTTTCGGGTGTAATTATGTGTGTTTGAATAGGTGGCAGGGTCTGGAAAGGTCTGGAGGTATGATTTACAATAAACCCTCCTTTTGAAGGCCTAGAATCAAGGGTTTTTGGCTTTGCTATGTTGGAAGAGTGATTTCTGGAAACTAGTGGTGGATTTAGTAGTTTTTGGTCATTTTAATTGCTGCCCCAAGGTTTCATAAATTTTGGTGGAGTTTAAATTGTACTTTCTTTGTAAAAGTGGGCTAATCCACTAGCCTTTTCCATGGCAGGAGTATTGGATCTTTGAATTTTTCCAAAAGAGTTGATATTGGTTTTCCTGTATGTTTTATAACTTGCAAAATGGTATCTTAATCATCATTGATTTTGTTAGGTGTTTTGGAAAATGTTGGTGAAAATTCCTAAACTTGGTTTGCACTAAAACTGGGGTTTAGGAGTGAAATTGGGAAATTGTGCTTCTGATGATTGTTGAACTTGGAAGACTGGTTGAATTACTTTATATGGTCATTTTAATCTTTCTAGATGCCTCTTGAAGGCAAGTTGCCAAGTTGATTAAGGTTGAGCCTCCTGACTCTGCATTAGAGTGGTATCAGAGCGAGGAAGTAGATCTCTTAAAGATTGAAGGAGAAAGGACATCATGGCTACTAGAGGTTTGAATGAGAAGGAGAAATAGATGAGGAATGCAATTTTCAAGACTAGGTGCAAGTGCAAAGGTAAGATATGCAAGGTTATGGTTGATTCAATGAGTTTGGATAACTTGGTAGCTCTTGAAATGGTTGAAAAATTGAACTTAGAAAGGTTCCCACATGATTCACCTTATTATGTTTCATTGTTGAATGGTGAGAACACATTTTTGGTTAAAGAGCAATCATGGTTTGAATTTCAAATAGGTGAATATAAGGACAAAATATTATGTGATATTGTACCATTGCACTCTTGTCATCTAATGTTTGGGAAACCATGGTGTTGGGAAAGATTTGTTGTGTACTATGGTAGGGATAATAGTTACCAGATTAAAAAGGATGGGAGGATTTATGTTCTGAATTCATTGGTGGAAGATGGCCAAGACAAGAAAACAAGGGTGCTACTGTAGGAAAGACAAAAGTTCTTAGGATATAAAGAAGACAAAGACAAGGATGAGGAAAAAGGGCATAGCATAGATACAGTGGAGAAAGAAAAGCACCATCAAGAAGTATTGAATAAGACAGAGCAGCTTGAAGACAAAAAGGAAACAAAGAAAGTGAAAGTCAGAAGTGAAAAGACCCTGAAGGCACTAGAAAAGGATGGAGAATGTGATGAAGGAAAATTTGCAGTCACTTCCTGTGAAAGAATTGTTGAGACAGCATGGGTAACAGCAGATTCAAAGTTGAAGTGTGTAAAGGATGATGAGAAAGGAAGAAGCAAGAGTGAATTGACCTTGAGAGGGAAAGGTAAGCTTGAAGGATGTAACAAAGATAAAGGACAGGTAGAAGTTTTTTCATTAAAGGATAATGGTGTTCTAGGGCAGACACCCATGAAGAATACAGTGGTACATAAAGATGAGACAAGTTATTGTGAGAAGAAGGTGCTTGGGACAGAGGTCCTAAGAAGAGAAGATGAGATCAAAGAGAATGAAGGTGAGTTACTTGAACAAAAGAAACTTTGGCATAATGGAGCCACAAGGGAAGAAGAGTGTTGTCCAATTTTTGGGAAAGAGCACGAGATGCAGCAAAAGGTTGAAGGTGAGGATGGCAGACCTAAGGATAAAGAGGTCTTGGAAACTAAGAAAATGAAGAATGGGAAAGTGACAAAAAAGGAAAATGATGAGAGGAATGAAAGAAGTCTTGAAAGGCTTGAAGGTGATGAGAAGATCATGGTTGGGATGGTTTTGTGTCCTTTAAGGATGAGAGAAGATAAAAGATAGTCAAGCATTGCAAAAATAGTGAGTTGTGACACTGGAAACACAAAGGTAGAAGAAGAATATGGGTTGAAGATAAATGGGAATGAGTGCCAAAGGAAATGGCAAGTGATGAAGAGAAGGTTGGTTGTGACAAATCAATGTAAGAACATAGGAGATGAAGGACAAATTGATAATATTCTTGAAGTTGATAGGACCAAAGTCTTTGAAATGGAATCTCAGAGATTTGAGATAAACCGTCAAGAAGTTAATAAGTCTAAAAATATAGTGCAGGCTATGAAGGTAGTGATGGTAGAAGCCAAGGGTCTGATACAAGACCTGAGAGTAGGTGATGAGTAGGTTGTGGAAGTCAGGGAAAAGACAGTAAGCTATGAAGATTGGCAGAAAATAGTGAAGGAGACTATGCAAGAGTTTGGAGAGTCTATAGGAGTTGAGCAGAGGTTGGTCACCATGAGAGGTGAAAAACATATGGCAAAGGTTTTGCAGAGAGTTGCAATAAGGACAGAGGCTAGGATTGAGAGGTTGAAGGTGCTAGGCCAAGGAATGGCTAAGAGAAGACAGTGTGTGTGGTCTCCAACTGAGTTGGAGAAGAGAGGAAAATCTGAGATTGGGACAATGAGTTGTCCTTGGTTGCTGAGTTTTGTAATTAGGCTATTGTATGCTATTGAGACAAGGGATCCAAGCATAATTCATTTGAGTGCAGGTGTGAAGTGGAAGGATAAGGGGCTGAGAGTGAAGGTAATCATTGATTTTTTCATCCTTCTGATAGTGGTCAGACCAAGGGTTAAAATGAAAGTGGAAGGGAAAAATGCAGATTATGTTGCAGATAATAGAATTGAAGGGCAGAATTACATGTATAATTGGCCAAGGCTCATGGAAGAGCATGAAAAAGAGACACTAATGCATGGTTGTTTCAATTTGTGTATTGAATTTTTGTTTACAGGTGTTAATGAAGACAAAAGGCAGCAAGCAGATTCATTTGAGCAGGATCAAGCATGGCAAGGTGAAGTCAAAGCAAAGTATGAAGGGTATAAAGTCCCTTGGAGGAAGATTTTCATGCAGGTGACTTGGAGCAGGTTTGAAGGGATTGTGTAGAGAGCTGGAGAAAACCTTTGGAGTAATTTATGGGGCATAAATTTTTTGTACCCGGGGAGTATGGTGCAGGAGCACCTAAAAACATGTAATTGCAAAGTGCATTCTATGAGGGTTAGTCTAGGAGTTAGTGATAGTATGAGTAATTTTCCATGTTAAATAAGGTGTCAATGACCATTTTCAATGTATTGGAGGGCTTAATAGGTCAGTTAGGTGGTATTTGCAAAATCAAGTTGATCAAGTTGTAATGGGATAGTGATTAAGAGCAAAATTGGAAAAATTGTCATCTTAGAATCTAATTAAAGGGTGGTTATGGTAGTTGAACACCCCAAGAGGTAGTTTGAAGGTGGTAGAATGATATATTGTTGTAATATCTCGAAGGGGAGGTTGTTGAAGAAGTTTGGAATGAGTTTCTAATAAGAAGTTTGCTGTTTTTTGTGTTTTCCATTTAGAAATTGCTGATCACATGCATTGTACGACCTGTACATAGTGTTCCACACTCCAAGCCTATAATGGATGGATAGATAATTGAATAATCTTTATTTTTGCATTGGAATGGTGTTATTTCATTGAGAATCGAGTGATATATCCTCATTTTACTACCGGGTGGTCTGAAACCCCATGTTTTTTCTGTTTTCATGAACTTTGCTTGGCTGGAATAGTCCGTACAACTCCAGATCTTGGTTGAACGCTAGAATGGTATTTTAGGGCACTGAGTCTAATTTCAAATGCTTCAGGTTTGATTGAAAACCATTAATTTTGGAGTGAGTTATCTCTATTTTCCTGAAACTGCTCTGTTTTGGTGCAAGTTGGTGTTTTGAGAGTAATAAAATGAATTTTTAGGGAATTCCACCTACTGTAGCAATTGTAACTCGGTGGAATGACCCAATTTGTTGTAACATAGGTTTCCAAATGCTATGGAGGTTAGAGGAAGTGTGTTTGTGGGTTTTGGGTGTTGCCCTAGGTTGAATTTGGGTGATTTTACTTGTGAAAGTGAGGAACTAAATGATGGTTTATGAGTTTTCTGGAAGAAATAACCTATGTGATGAAGTTTAAAGCTTGTACAGGCATAATTATGTGTGTTTGAACAGGTGGCAGGGTCTGGAAAGGTCTGGAGGTATGATTTACAATAAACCCTCCTTTTGAAAGCCTAGAATCAAGGGTTTTTGGCTTTGCTATGTTGGAAGAGTGATTTCTGGAAACTAGTGGTGGATTTAGTAGTTTTTGGTCATTTTAATTGCTTCCCCAAGGTTTCATAAAGTTTGGTGGAGTTTAAAGTGTACTTTCTTTGTAAAAGTGGGCTAATCCACTAGCCTTTTCCATGGCATGAGTATTGGATCTTTGAATTTGTCCAAAAGAGTTGATATTGGTTTTCCTGTATGTTTTATAACTTGCAAAAGGGTATCTTAATCATCATTGAGTTTGTTAGGTGTTTTGGAAAATTTTGGTGAAAATGCCTAAACTTGGTTTGCACTAAAACTGGGGTTTAGGAGTGAAATTGGGAAATTGTGCTTTTGATGATTGTTGAACTTGGAAGACTGGTTGAATTACTTTATATGGTCATTTTAATCTTTCTAGATGCCTCTTGAAGGCAGGTTGCCAAGTTGATTAAGGTTGAGCCTCCTGACTCTGCATTAAACTCCCAAGTGCAAAGCAAATAATCAAAGTCAAAGAAACCAAAAAGAGAAGGGGGACCCATTTTGTTCCAGAATAAAATGAGGGTGGTTATGCAGGGCATAACAGAACCCTAAAGGACTGACCTAGGTGGCCTCGGGGGCACATCGACAAATGGCCCTTCCTATGTTTAGTCGCAAAGGCAACATAGTTTGACAATGACATGAAATGACTAACATGACTAACTTTGACTCTCTTTTTTGGGATTTTGAAGGTTTTTTGGATGTTTTTGTGTTTTTGACATGTTTTGATTTTTTTGGATTTTGAGGTTTTATGATTTATTTATTTTTGAGAATATTTTATTTTTTTGTCTTTTGATAGTTTTATGATTTATTTTTTGAGAATATTTGATTTTTTTTGTCTTTCTCAAATGTTTTATATATTTTTTTTCTTTTATTATGGATGATATGGAGAAGTGTGTATTCTATTGTGGATGATACACTATAAGGACCATGAAAAATGCATATGAATGATGCCTACAAGCAAGCGAACAAGAACACACAAGAATCCAAGGACAACCATTATCTTGCTCCTAGTCAAGCTGAAAACCAATTGACAAGTGATGAGGATGATGACGACATTGTTTGACGTGGGAAGGACACATCCCAAAACAACGTGAGGATGATGATAATGTGACTAGAGGATCAAGGTTTACAGCAAGGCTAGAAACAAAGCCAAGGAATGTTTTGGGTGATGCAATAGGATGCACAGTAAGATTTTATGGATTAGGCTTATTGCATTTGGAATGACTGGATGGGATTATGGCGGGAACTTGGACAAGAGGAACAAAATCCTTAAACCAATGACAATGGAAAACCAAACCCAATAATAGGCATGGAAGGATAATGGATTGCTTTTTGTAAAGGATGGGATACATGCGGATTATTGGCATATGATCTCCATGGATTATGTCGCATAGGAATAATTTATTTTCTCCAAGGTATGGGTATGGATAATGTTATGAAGGCTATGATATTTCATGAATAGTGTATAACCAAAGGATAGACATGCCAAAAAAATTCCCAAAGCATGATTTATGTTTGTACCTTAGACCTTATCAAGATCAAAGTAGGTGGGAAAATGGATGGGAATGATAGGGCTTAGATGGATAAGTGGAAATGTCATAGAAAATGTCATGTGAAGGGCATGGAAGATGAGACAACTTTCCCCCAAGTTTAATGGTCTACATAGATAATTTCTCTTACACATCATGCCTGTTTGCCAGGTTTTCATCATGGTACTTATCCAAGGCACCTATTTACCAGGTTTTCACCATTGGACGAAATTTTTCTCTCTACTTTTTTTTCTTTTTTTTTTGTATTTTTCTAGATGATCACTTTAATGGTGTTGATGTATATTTTGGTGTCATGATATGCCAATAGTAACCTTTATGGATTAATTGTCTTGTCAGGATCATAGCACTTGTATACAACTGATTGATTTTATTGTGATCCTTTCTGATATTTGGGTTAGTCTTATCGAAATATGCCCATTGTGATAGAGTTCCATGAGAGTCCTTATGATAAAGGGTTGTTGCCAAGATGTGATGGGTTTGTGACATGGAATTTTTAGACTTTAGGCGAGATGTAGGATTATGATGGATGATGGTAGGTGTGGACAGACTATTTGGCATTTTGGATGTAGGAATTTTTATTTTCCAAACTTGGGGTGGTTAATGATAGAGATTGGAATTTTGATAGGGTTTATCCTTTCAATAATAACTTTTTCCCAATGGGACGTATAATTCCAAATCAATTCACCAATAGGATCCCAAAAAGAAGGCACTTTTGTTGGATTTCCGAAAGGTAATTCATTTTTTGTCCCATACAGAGATAAGAAACTAGTTTTTTCATTAGTGTCAGTAAATTGAGGGCTATCTTCATACCAAGGTCTCAAGCGAAAAGGATATACAATCTTGATTTGAATACCTTCTTTTACATAATCTTTGATCCAATCTTTAGGGTGGGAGCTTGCCTTCACCTCCAGATGAAGCTAGGGTGGGAGCTTTCCTTCACCTCTAGATGAAGAGCATGCAAGTTCATTAACTATAGTTGGACCGGAGGCTAGATGGAACTCCGTTTCCGATTCTAGTTTCTTTCTCGGTGTTCAGTTCAGGCTTTTACCCATCGGTGAGTAGCTATACTATAATTCTTGGGTGTGCTTAAGGGAACTATAGTTTAGAACTCCCCGCGGAGCGAGGTTGAAGTCCTCTGCATTTGACCATATCATTAGGAGTGGTAGGCCATAGAATTGTAGGGGGGATGAATGCAAAGAAAGATAGGTCTGATGGAAAGGAGCTACCATAGGGGGTGCCCTCCCTTTACACCCCCGGATGGCCTAATTAACGAGTTGAGGTAAGATGCTAGTGATAGCTACATCACCAACAACTAATATTCTAAGCTGATAGAGATCGATTCGAGTCAATCAGCCCGATGCGGAGGAAATCATAGTTGTGGGAAACTAGGCAATAGTTCTGAGTGAACCCCTACAGCATAATCTACCTCCCTGCAGGGGGGTAGAGCATGTTCAGCAATTTGAATGCAGGGTGGGAGAACCTTAGCCCCCCACCCTGCTTCAACTAGAATTCCCTGGGGTTCGGCTAGGGGGTGGTAGGTGGGTGGGTGCTTTAGCCCCCCACCCTACATGCAGGGTGGGTGGAAAGTAAGTAGTGGAGGTAGATTAGTTGTAGTTGATAAATGGCTAGAACCCCAATGAATCTGCCGTTAATTCCACCTATTATAGTACGGGAGGGATTTATAGATGAGGGAGGGCCCTACTATTCTAAGGACCCACCAACCCCATCACCCTGCCCTTCGGGACCGATCGAGCAAAACCACAACCCCTGGCGAATAGTAGGGGCCCGAAACTATGATTCTCCCCCCACCCTACAAAGGCGTGCCTTCGGCGTTGACCATATTGGCCATAGAATAGTATGGGAATGGGGGGGTGAGGGGGTGGGGTTGCTCGACCTGCCCTTTAGGACCACCAACCCCACCGGGGGGTGGGAAGATATAGGGACCTTGGGGTGGGTTTGGAACCATGAATTTTATATGCCTTGCATGATGACCATTTTGAAGGGGGTGGACATTTATTATATGTGGGAGACCTCTTTTCTTGTGGCTCCACATTTGATTGACTTTTGGATTTACAATATTTTCTTTGCTTGATCCATTTTTCTTTGGGATCCATTTTAACTTCATTTGTCCACTTGGATTTTTGTACTCAATGGCCTTTTACATTTGATTTTGGAATTTAAACTTGTAAGGCTTTTGTCGTTGTTGGTTCCAATTGAGGGAATGATGTTTTATGGTGTGGATGGAAGGAGTGTTGGAAGCAACCTTATGACAAGGACTACTCACGGCCCCCATTTTGATGTTTGTATTGAATAAAGTGTCCCCTAATATCATGGAGGTATCAGTAACACCGTTTGATTTCTTGATTGAAGAATAGTCAAGACCTTGATGTCTATGCTTTTCATAAAATTGTATTGGTTTTTCAATGCCTTGCTCATGTATGCCTAATCCTATTCCTTGATAGTGCATGCTTTGACATATTCTCTTTGAAATGGGGTATTTGTTGTTTTGAAAACAAGATGTGAACCCATCATTATGTATGTGGAAAATAATGCTTGTAATTTTTGCATCTACAAGAAAGCTTGCTTTGACAAAGGTAGATGATCCTAGTTGGTAGGATATTTTGGCTTTATCATTTGTCATGCTTGTGTCTTCTTGATCCTTTAAGACTTTAATTTGATCAATGATATCTTTTGTGCCTTCATAGTTGACTTGGTCAATGATAGCTTCCTTGTGTTCTTCTTGATCCATAGTATCCTTTTTATGTTCTTCTTGAATGTTGTCCATGTCATTTGTTTGATTATCTATGTGTCCCAAGGAGGCAAGTGTCTCATTTTGGGAAATGGAGGTGTTCGAAGTTTGGATAGGATTGACTTCAAATTTTTTATCATGGATGGTATAAAGGTCGATAAGCGGATCACTTTGGGTGTCTTGTTCAATGGTAGGATCTTGATCAAAGATAGGTTTGTCTTGGCTGACATGATTGTGAATGGGATCTTGATCATGGATAGGTGTATTTTGGATGCCATGGTTATTAGAATGACTTTGTGGATGGACTTAACGATAGGATCATGGGATGGACTACTTTGATCTTGACATGAAGGTGAAGCTATGATGTCATGCTTTGGACTTTCCTTTTGACATGTATCCTCAATTTTAGGCATTGGGATGTGATTTTGGAGACCATGACTAGATGTATTTTCATGACTAGATGTAGATTGAGATGGAATGGATTGGAATGAATTAGTGGATGATGGACTAGGATAGGACGTGAAGGCTTGGAAAGGATTAGTGGAAGGTTGGTTTCCCTTGTTAAGGTTAGGATAAGGGTGATAAGTGGACACTTGTTGTGGATTAATGGTATGGCTTGTGTTAAGTGACTCTTGAGAGTGAGGGTAGATGGATGAATGACTAAGGCTTATGGATTTTTGGTAAGAAGGGTATGTGGGTAGTTGACCATGGGTTGAGGTTGAATGGTATTTTGATTAGATGAATTGTATTTTGAATTCTATGGTTTGTTGGTATTGACCATTGCGGAGTAATTGGGATTCAACTTGACTAGCAAGCATACCAAGGTAAATTGCAGACATGGTGGTGAGGTCTAAATGACAATGCAAAGGCTAGGATGAAAATGAGGATTAGAAGTTTGACTTGGAGGACACCTAGATTTGTTTGTTTTTAAAATGTTTCTAATGTTTTTAGATTTTTTTAATATTTTTATTACTTTTTATTTTGATTTTTATTTTTCTCACTTGATTAAATTTCAATATTGAATACGCATTCACACATGCAAGACAAGATTTGATGCAATATGTAATACAAATGATCATGATAAGAAGACAATTCCAAGCATAAGAACAATCCTAACAATTATTCAAGTGAGGAGATTGCCCAATAGTCTCAAGCTAGGATGCACGAGGTTGACTAGGGATGATTTGAAATCAAAATCCTGCCACACAGCTGGGAGAAAGAGATAACTCACCCCTCACCTTCACTTCCCAAAGGTATAAAGTTTTTTGGGGCTTAGCCAAGAGTGATAAGATTTCAACTCCCAAAGAGGTGTCTTTCGATTCACACCTGGATTGAGGTTGTCTCTTGGAGGGGTGTGTGCTCCACAAATGGCGACTCGGCTAGGAAAATGGTTTAACCATTTTCATGAATCTAAAGGATTCAGCTACCCAGAACTCCTGGTTCATGAATATCACAACTCCAGTTAGGTCAGTTAAAACCAGCAAGGTAGAGCTAAAATTTCAAATGTAAGTCAAACAATGGCTACCCCTGAATCTATGTGTGTGCTTGATAGTGCATCATTCCTTTCATAAAGTTCTTCATCTTTTGAATAAAAATGTGTAAAATTTGGGCTACATGAGTTGATTTCCTTCGTGCAATGATATCCTGGGCATTGCTCTGCTGCCAGTCAGGCGTCCATATCCCTGACAAAGATACCTCTAGTTTTCTCACAGCATTGCTCTACTGCCAGTTAGGCATCCATAGCCCCGGTAGAGATAGTGGAATCACCCATTCATATTGAATCCTCTTTTCTTTCTTTTGATAATTCTTTTCTTTTATTTTGGAGTTTTAGATATTTCATTTAATTCTACTTTTTTTCTTTTCAATATGTCAGATGTTTAATATTTGATCTGGGTTGAAAACTACAATGGACCTCATAACAGCACTTGGAAGTCAGATTTTTCACTCAAATTTTACAACACTGTTATTCTAGGACAAATACATTACTAGAAAAGGGGATGATTTTAATGATTTGTGACAAATTCAGGGGAGCTGATGAATGTTACTTACTTGGTACCTTGTTCTCCAAAACTTTCCACAACCTTCATTGACAACAAACATGAAATAATGAATTGAGGACAGAATCATCCAACCAGCAAACTTGAAAATATCTAAACCACTTCTCTCCTAATGACCAAAGTATGCTTCAGATAACAACCCATAGCTTCAGATAGAAAGAAACAGATTAAACCCCCAAAGAACAGAACAAACAAAAAACAAAAGGCAAAGAAAAACAAAAGGAGATAGGGACAAATGTGCAAACAGGAAGTTATTTACAGACAAGAGCCACACTATTTAAACAAAGAGCAGTAGATTATTCACACAAAGGAAAGAATTATTTACAAATAGGAGCACAAAAGTTATATACATAAAGAAAACAACAAATTACCTATATACAGAACAGAAATTAACAAGCCTCAAGATTCAAAATAGTGCTTAAGGAACTGCCCATTAATAGGAAAAGGAACCAGCTCTCCAGTTAGGCTACTTAGTCTGAAAGCATTTTCCCCTAGGATCTCAGCAATTTGATAAGGACCTAGCCATAGTTTGTCAAAATTTTGGTGGCTGCCCTTCTTTTCATTGGCTTTATCCCATAACAGTACTAGGTCTAATATCCTAACAGCTTTTTATCTTGGCTCTTTTTTCAAACCAGCATTTGACAACAGCCTAATGTCTGAAGAATTGTTGTAAAGCAGCATCTCTTTATTCTTCTAGTTTTAACAGAGCAGCTAGTCTTACTTCTATCTTATTGTCACTAGAATAGAATTTTTGCATGAATTCAAGGATAGGTATTTGTAGATGGATAGGAAAGATAGGCTCTTGGCCATATACCAGCTTGAACGGTTAGGTGTTTAAGGCAGCCTTAATCCTAGTCCTATCTGCCCACAATGTGAATCTTAGTTGGGTATGCCAGTCTCTAGGGTTATGTTCTAACAGTTTCTTAATCACCTATATGTGATTCTTATTGGTAGACTCTACAACTCCATTACCTTGTGGATAATAGTTTGAAAAATGCTTCAAGACAATCTTGTGATCATTCACCCAGGAAATAAACTCAGTAGAAGAAAAAGCGGACCCATTATCACATACCAAAGTGAAGGGTACCCCAAACCTCGTAGTGATGCATTCGGTGAGGAACTTGATTACTACCTTTGTTGTGATGTTTTTGCAAGGTATGGCCTCTGTCCACCTCATGCAGTAGTCAATAGCAGTCAAGATAAAATTATTCCCTGCAAAGGAATTCAGGTTAATCACTCGAATGAAATCTAGTACCCATTGGGCAAATGGCCTTACCTCATAGATGGGCTGTAGTGGCATGGCTGCATGACGTTCCCTTGGTGTAGAAACTTGGCACATGTGACATGTTCTCACATGTTAATAAGCATCTTTGAATATACAGGGCCAATAATAGCCAGACCTAAGAATCTAGTGTGCCAAATAATCAGCAAAACCATGACCTGTGCCATGTTTCCCATGAAACTCAGTAATCACCTGCTTGGCCTCTTGATGATCAAGGAATCTCAGGTATACCCCCTCGAAATTCCTTCTATACAACAACCCTCCTTTGATCATGTAATGAGAACTCTTTAGTCTTAGGGCTCTCCTTTGAGTTGCATTCATCCCTGCTAGACATCGATTGTTGAGCATAAAGCATATGGTATCAACATACCAGGGGTCGTTAGAGAAAGACTGGGTCATGTACTGCTGACAGATGATGTTGTCACCAACATTCGCCATGGACTAAGATAAACCCATGCCCCTGACTAATTTCATCCAGATCAAATTCTTGCAAGATGGTCATCCATTTGCCCCTCCTTTCTCCCAACTCGCTCTGCATCAATAAAGACTTCACAACTGAATATGGAACTATAGCGACAATTTGGCTTCGAAGAATGTAATGTCAGAACTTCTTGATAGCCCGAACTAATGTGAAGGCTTGCTTCTCAATAGGTGGGTACTTGATTTCCTCATTTTTGAATGGAGAGCTCATTAATGCAATCGGCCTCTCCTCTGACTCTTCTCCTCGCTGAGTTAGAACAGTTGCACAAGAATGTTCGGATGCAAAAGAATAGATGTAAAACGGTCTAAGATAATCAGGGCTAGTGAGCACAGGTGCGTTTAAAATGAACTGCTTGACTTGCATGAATGCGGCCTTTGCCTCCTCTATCCACTCTATTCTAGTGTCCTTCATCATTTCATTTAATGGCTTTACAATCACTGCAAAGCCTGTAATATATTTCCTTACAAAGTTGATCTTTCCAAAGAAAGACCTTAACTCTTTCTTGCTCCTTGGCCTGGCGATCTTCAAAATGCATTCAACCTACTCTGGGTCGATTGAAATCCCTCTTTCAGAGATTATGTGCCCCAACAGCTTCCCTTCTGAAACTCCAAACATGCATTTGTTAGGATACAAGGAGACACCATATTGGATGCATCTCTCAAGAACTTTGGCTAAGTCTACAACATGATTCAGTCGATCCTTGGAGAACACTGTCAGGTCATCTATGTAAACAATAATACATTTTCCAATTAGATCCTTGAAATCTATGTCCATGGCGCACTGGAAATTTTCTCCAGTGTTTATCAGGCCGAATGGCATCCTCCTATATGCAAACGTCCCCCACTTGGTGGTGAAAGTCGTCTTCATCCTGTCCTCAAATTTGACCATTACTTGGTTGTATCCAAAATAACCGTCCAAGAATGACATCATCTATGATCCATTGACAGCCTGTAATACCTCATCCAAGGAAGGGAGTGGGTAGTTATCCTTTTCTGAAGCTCTATTCAGGTTCTGAAAGTTGACGCATAGTCTAATCTCCCCATTCTTCTTGCAGACTGGAACTAAGTTGGCTACCCACATTGAATGGCGCATAGGGAAGATTATCCTTGCAGATAGCAACTTCTGAACTTCTTTGTAGATCAATGGCTCAATCAGGGCATTGACATGGCGATGCTTCTGTCAGAAGGGTTTAACCTCAGGCTTCAAGGGAATAGTATGAGTCATAACCGAAGCATCAAATGTTTGGAGGTCCTCATACCCCCAAGCAATCATAGCAATATCCTTTTTGAGTGCCCTCAATATGTCTTCTCTAATTGCTTCACGGCGGGCCTTCCCTATGTAGACATTCCTTTCAGGGCCAGAATCAGCCAGGTTAACTATCTCATATTCACCTCCTTTTTCTTCAACTGATGCCTTCTCTCAAGCCCTTGGGTCTGAGTCAAAGATCCTCTCCAAAGCCACCATTCCCTTGGGAATGCTATTGCTCTTTAAATTAATGACCCCTTTTGTATCACATTCCTCAAGGCTCCAATCCCCTTGGTCTCTGTTGGACTCATCAATAATTTGCCCCTCAAAGACATTTGAGCTTGCTAAGAAGGCCAGAATATGTCGATCATCATCAAAGACCTAGAAATTCTTGATGTTGTTAGGAACAACTAGGGTGGACATCAGTTCTACTGAGAATCTTTTGAATTTGAAGCCTTGCATAGGCTCTAAGGTGCTTGTAGTAACAGCCAGTGAATCAGCTACCCAATTTTCTTCTCTAGGGATTAAGTTAATCCCAAAGGCATCAAAATCTTTGATCAAGTTCCATACCCTGTTTCTATATGCTACCAGCCTTCTGTTGTGACATGTATATTGGTTGCACACTTGCTTGACCACAATTTCTGAATCTCCCTTGACCATCAAGGCAATGACCCTTTTCTTATGTGCAAACATTAGTCCTCAAGCTAGGGCTTCATATTCAGCTACATTATTAGTGCACCCAAATTGCAACCTGTAAGAAGCAAAGAAAACTTTTCCTTTCGAGCTAGTTAGTACAATTCCAACACCACAACCGGTCTTGGATTTGGATCCATCAAAGGTAAGGGTCCACAACTGATCACGAGTAGGGGTTAATCCTTTTGAATTTTTCATGGATATTTGAATAGGATTAACCAAAGGTGGTACTTCTTGATCTCTTGGACCAGGCATAGGAAGAGGATTATCTAAAGGTTCTCTAGGTACTTCCTCCAATTCCTGCTCAGTTGCATTATGTAACATATGGTTATTTTCTTGGCCGTCACTTGTCCCTTTGGTTGGTTAATTGGGTTTTGTTTCATTTGTAAGCACAGGGGTGTCAAGCAGATCTTGGGGTTGCTCCTCATCAGTGTACTGATTTGGACATGTGTCTAGAGTAGGTTTGATCAAAGCAGGGATTTCTTTTGAAAGCATTGTATCCCTAGTTAACATGGTTGCTTCCTTGGCCTCAAACGAGAAGCAGTCTGCAATGGTCTCAGGGTGACTTGTGCCAGCTTCCTCAACTTGGGAAACATGATTTAAAATGTCCCTGCAAGGTTGACAAGTCAATTCAGAGTGGCTTTGATAATGTACCCTGCACCAGTTAGGGAGCAGGAGACTTTGCAGATCTATATCTACCCCTAAAACCAGTTGGTCTTGTTGTAGCTTTCTAACCAAGGCCTGTTGATTTTCATTAATGGTGCGCTCAGGGGGTTTTTTTTTGACATGTCATTGGCATTGAGAATCGAGAAGGTTAGAATTTCTTCTCTTTTGTAAACCCCTATCTCAGTCTCAAAGTAATCCACCTCATTGGGGCAATCATACTCAGTGATGATATGCTTGAGGCGTGGCTCACATTCAATTCTAATCTGAGTAGGAATTCCCTTCCATGGTAGCCACATGTGTGAAAATTCCAGGGATAGGTATCCCCCTATACTTTTCATCAAATCTTGGCTCAGTAACATACCATAGGTCTCAAGAATGTCTGCTACTTGAATGTCAATGTTTGTTAGGATCCTAGGATCATATCCTACTTGCACGTGTATGTTTTTTAATTCCTTGACTACATTGACCTCTGTTTTGTCCAGTTGGACAACTTTCTTGTTTGTTTGAATGGGATTCAATCCTAACTTCTTACATACAAAAAATGGCATGACATTGCCTGAAGCTCCTGAATCCAATAAATAGTTATGTAGGTTCTTGCCCAAAATTCTTAAACTCAAAAGGAAAGGAGGGGTACCTACCCTATTTTTGTATAAGGCTGCATTCATGTCTATAGCAGGTGCCACCTTGCTCTTTCCTTTTGACTTATCAGCCTATTCTAGCGCCTTCAGCACTATTTCCCTTTGAGCAGGGCACCATTTTAAAATATCAAAATACAACAAAGAATTTTTCTGCTTCTGCATCTCATAAACAATGTCAAATTTTGTATTATAGCCTGAATTACTTTTGAAAATAGCAGAGGAATTACCCCTATTATGGAGATCAGGCGGGTCTTGTGGTGGAGAAGGACTATTATCAGCACCTTGATTTGGAGGTACCATGTGATTCGGAGGTGTTGATGTAGTGAATGTTCCCTTACCTTGATTTCTCAGGAAGTGTCCTCCCTTTGTCTGAAAAGCTTGGGCATCATATGAATCCTCCTCTGGTTCATTTTCTTCCTGCCTTGGGAATGAGGGCTCCTCCTCGAAGAGCTCATAAGCCATTGCAGTATCCACCGAGTTGCCTCCTTTATTTGAGTTCCCCTGGAATGTGTGAGCATCTTCGTGTGTCATCTTGACAACTTTCTCCATTTGAGGGCAATTTATCTCAAAATGGGTTGCAGTATCATGCAACCTGCACCAATTGGTCATGAAGTTGAGGTCGGCCACATTTTTAGTATGTGCTCTCTCCTCATTTGCTTGATAGTTGTGAGGCACTCCACCATTATTAGGCCCTATATTCCATTGTCTGTTGTTATTTGGCCTTTGATTATACACTCTGTTTTGGTTTTGGTAACCTCTTTGGTTGTAGTTGTTATTCTGGTAAGTACCCTAATTATTACTGTTTTGATTAGGGTAGTTGCTTTGGTTTTGAGAGGGGTTTAAACGGAGTTGAGCCATATCATTGGTAACTTGAGACGGCATTTTCTTCAAGGTTTCTACCTCATTTGTAAGTTGGACTGTCTTTTCACTTTCCACACTCTTAACAACAAGTGGCTGATCAACATGACTTGGTGTTCCAATTTGGTTAGGATGACCATGGGAACTTTGAGGAACCTGTGGTTGTTGAAAGAGATCAAAAGTTTCAGTAGCAAAGAATGGGATAGGTGGTTGGGTTTGCAATTCAGACATAGGCCCATAGTGGGAAGGAGACATCCCTAGGACAGTGTTGAATAAAGGAGTTGAGCTATGCATTTGATATCCCATTGAAGGGAAACCTCCTCCTAGACTTCCTTGTTGGGAACTAACTTGTTGTTGCAACTTAATAGCCAGGTGATAGACTTTGGATAGAGAATCAATATCAGTTGTTGGATATGTCCTTTGCAAGAACAATCCTAGCAAAGGATCTATAACCCTAAAATATGCCTGGATAGCACTGTTCTCAATAACTAGATAGGGATCTTGTAATCTCCTATACATTCGCTGGAACCTAGTATTGAATAAAGGCAAAGATTCACCTGGTTCCTTCCTTATGGTAGCAAATTGATGATATAAAAGAGCTGGATCCACATACACCCTGAATTGGTTGATAAAAGCATTTTCCAAATGTGTCTAGATCAGAATGGAACCTTGAGGAAGATTAAGGTACCAATTATATGCCATGTCCCCTAAAGAGTAAGGAAATAACCTACAGACCACATCGTGATGAGCTATTTGAGCTCTAGTACAAGCATCCTTGAAAGCCTGTATATGTTCTTCAGTGCTCCTTGACTCACCATGAATGTACTTAGGGCAGAATTTCTTAGGGTTTTTGGGCATATCGTGAAAACCTCTAGGGATAGTCCCCAATGGAGAGGGATTATTCTGAAAGAATGCCATTGGTGGCGGCGGTGGCGGTGGTGGTGGTTGAGCTAGCTGGTGTATGGGTTGAATCAGCTATGATGACAATTGAGATGAATTGGCGGGTGGATTAATGGGTATCCACTGGGGTATTGGTGAAAATCCTAGTGGAGTGAGTGGTGTTGATAAGGGTGGAATAATAGTTGCCCCAACCTTATGATTCTTGTGTCTTGTTGGGGTCTTGAATTCTATGAAAGATGATGGATTCCCAGTTGATCGAAGAACTCTGTGGGGCCTTTCTGAGGAAGATGACCCAGTTTTATCCAGTTTTCCCTTTTTGGCCCTCCTTCTAGCACCAGTTCATGTTGATGGCAATTTTGGCACCACAAAAATGCAAGCAGAATATTGCTACTCTACTTCTTCTAAAAGAGAAAGGCAACACATGGATGCCTTAGCTCCCAAGGTCTTGGTAATTGGGTCTCAACTATGTTGATGTTGCTCAGTGGCCAATGCAACAATAATATTCAAGGGGCCTGCTGGTGTTGAGCTTTTGGACTGTTCTTAGATCAAGCATGAAAATAAAACCTACTTTAACAGGGGTTTTAAAGAAACAACAAAAGATAGATCAGGGTTTTGAAACAGAAAAAACAACAGCTCATCCAATCTTAACCAGATTTGTTAACTTCAAGGAATTATAAACTAAAACTGCAAAACAAGATAAGCTTGTGATTGACACACAACCTCTTTCATTCACAGTGCTAATTCAAATAACAGACCTTTTAGCTACCATTAAACAAAACACAAATAACCTTTCATTCCTTGGAGGTTTCACAAATCAATGATCAATTAAGACAAATATCATTCAGGAACACAACACGAAATAGATTAAACTCTGATTGTTTCTAATGTTATTAAAACAAATAAACAATATTTACAAAGCTAGCACAATCACCAGTGTACAGAGAATTTGAGACTTCAGATTGTTTCCAACTACACTAAGAGAATTCGGAAAATACATTACAGTCTACACTAAAATCTAACTGTTGACCAAGAAGACAAGAGAAGCTCTCATTACTAAGAATCAAGATGCAATTCTATCTCCTTTTGTTAACTTACTAACTCCTAACAGTTCTAGCTCCAAACAGTTCTCTAAACCTAGAAATTCTAATCTACAAGTGCTCACCCTAAAAGTTCTACCAGTAAGAGTTCTAACCTTTACAAAGAGGCAAGAATGCCTTATATACAGAATGTTACAAAAATAATGTGTTGTCCCTTGTGCTAGGGTTTATAAAATATCTTCATCTAGGAGAGTTGGCTCTTAGATCTTTCTGAGGAAAGTCAAAACTGCATTTAATATGAATCTTTGTTGTCCATGCTGATGAAAGATCACTCTGGAAAATATCTATAGATCTTTTGCTACTGTAGCATTTACTCTTATGTCTTCGTGTCCATCCTTGAACTCCCTCTCAGGGTCGCCTTGAATGCTCAGAAGATCCCCATTAATATTGATCTGCCTCTGCCAATAGTGATCACCACAGGTGTCCCTCTGAGTCATGGTTTTTTCATTCCTCGGCTCCCCTTCTGTTCTAGACTTTTCCGCACATTGACCACCCTTTGGAAGTGCCATCGAGTCTCCCTATAGATCTTTGCACCATCTGATCCAATCCACTATCATCCGTTCTCAGAAGGAATCCATCTGGTTTGTATTTTGTTGATCTTCTTACATAGGGGCGGTCAATTGGTCAATGGCCTATCATGTTTCTTCTGATTGGACAATCATAAGCCACATAGGATTCTTCGATAGTTAAAAGTGGTTTGCTTAGCATCGCACATCGGTGAGACACCCCTAGTGTCTCCCTGATGCGATTTCATCCCCCCAGTAGCTATCTTCCTTGGGCTTCAGATTGTCTGTTTTGCTGTGACTTCCTTTCTTCGCTAAGACCTCTTAGCAAAGACATGATCCTTCATCAAGCTTTGCTTCTTTTGGTGAGGGCCCCTTTTCTGTCGGTAGGACCTAGGAACCTCGGCAAGACCTCTTGGCACACATATTTCCCCTCCACAAACTCACTCCATGTCACTAAGACTTATTAGAATCAAGGAGAGATTACCCCGATCTCTCTTCTCTTACCGAACCCCTCCTATGTTTTGATGAGACATTTCATGTTAGTGAAACCCTTTGCCGAAGGCAATACCTCTCGGCAAGATCCTCTCGAGCTCATCTTTCTTTCCGCAAGAGCCTGCTGGGTCGGCAAGAAGTCGTAGCGAAAACACCTCATTCGTTTGAAGTCTCCCTGATTTCCTCTTTTTTCTCCTTGAGATCCTTTTCTTTCAGTGAGACTTGGTTTCCTTGGCATGAGATCACACCGAATCCCCTTTTTCTTTTGCTGAGATAGTCTGAAGTTGCCCAAACGTTTCACTGAATTCCCTTGATTCTTCTGGAGTCTCTCCAAGTTCTTTCATTTCGGCGTGACCTTCAAACTTTGCTAAGACCTTACACCGAGGTCTTGTCCTTCACCGAGTGTTCATTTGAGTTCGGGGAGAGTTCTTTTAGTCGATGAGACATCCCGTTGAACCCTAGATCTTTTGGTAAGCTCGTTTTGTCCTTTTGGTGATACAATCTCACATCGGTGAGACCTTTGGCCGAAGCCACTCCA
Organism: Sequoia sempervirens; assembly: GCA_007258455.2. Classification (NCBI taxonomy): domain Eukaryota; kingdom Viridiplantae; phylum Streptophyta; class Pinopsida; order Cupressales; family Cupressaceae; genus Sequoia; species Sequoia sempervirens. The sequence goes on from VDFB02075321.1 coordinate 451,233,843, forward strand.
TTTTGCCGATGTCATTTTTGCTTCGTTGGTGAGACTCGATACATTCGTCAAGATTTCATAGCAAGCCCAGATCACTAAGTTGATACTGCTTTTGTCGTTGTGACCTCACCTCTTCAGCCAGACATTATGCCGAAGGTTTTATCCTTTGGAGATTTTCCATTTTGAGGAGACACTGATGTAGTCACACTGAAATGAAATCTTTCTTAGGTGGTTCATTGTAGCACCCATTTGTCGGGAAGACGTCTTGTAGACACCTCATGTCTCGGCGAGAACCTTACTTATTCATCCCGTTGTTGCTATTGCATACTAATTTTCTCGCCGAAGACCACCTTTGAAACCCCTTAGCACTATATCGATGTGACCATCCGTCGTCACTGAGACCCCCTAGTAAGCCCCAACTGATATGCCGATGGACTTCATGTTTTGGTGAGACATCCCTCGCTCGGCGAGACCTCTGGGCAACGCTATGCTGCTTCACCAATATGTTGACCCCTCCTGTTTTGGCAAGACTCCTGGCGTTCAGTGAGAGCACATACCGAAGGGAACAACTCACGCCGAAGTGTATGCTAGTGGTGGGGCTATCAGTGAGACCCGAAGATCTCACCTAGACTTCTCTCTGAAGGAAACCCCTCATGCCAAAAGGAAATTCATGTCACCAGGAGGATGACCCTTGTCTTGCCGATAGATCCTACATTTGATTTCTAATCACGGTGACATCTCTGGGTCTTGCCGAAAGGCAACATAAGCGCAGACTTGAACCAAACGAACCAGAGGTCAGGGAGACCTTGATAACCATACACCGATAAGATGCACAATGGGGAGTATTCTGATTCTTTGGAATTTCGAACAGTGAGGGTTGAGCCACCAATCGGTAAGAGCCTAGAAAGTCTTGCCGACCTTTGCCTTAGCGGATTTTCACAACCAACTGGACTGAAGCATGCACCCCAACTGAGCTCCCCTGACAAATATCATCCTGTAGTAGGATTTAATCCTGCATTCAACAAAGGTCATAGAAACAAAAGCTAATTAATCAAAATCATCATTGAAACGAAACCCATGTTAGTAGGGTATTGTTAAATCTTCAAACAAATGATCATACCAACAGCTCGGGTTTCAGGCTGATTCACAGAATCCAAGCCAGGGAGGAATTCCAGAGAATTCTGAGTCAGGCAGATTCCAGCGGAATAAGCATGAAAACACCCATTAGAGACCTAATCCGATCACTATCAATCAAGGAGCAACATGTGAGATCTTCAAAAAAAAAAAGCATCAATTAAACATAAAATGCACCATCAATTACTAACCGGCCCTACTTCTCCATACTTCCTCACCTTCAACCTGACTTCAAGGAAATCCGCACAGGACGGAATTCCGCAAAGGAGAAGACACTTCAACAAACCCGGGACAAACAGGGAACAACAGATTTCGGGAAAATCCGAGGGAGAAAGAAATCCGTGAAAATCCAATCCACGCAGATTTCCATGAAGACCGAAAATATGTGAACCCACAACGCTCATCCAGAGTTCAAGCGAAACCCAGGAGAATCCGGATTGGGTGGAAAATCTCGAATTCAGGAGAAGACTCGAATTCTGACTGAGGCAGAAAATAAAAGCAACCCAAGAGGAAAGGAAAAAGACCCAAAACAAAGAGACCAAAAGAGAAAGGGGAACCCATTTTGATCCAAATCAAAGTGGGGTGGTTATGCAAGGCATAACACTAAGCAAGCCTCCTAAGAAGGGTATGAAAAAAGCGAATCAAGTGAGGTGTTTTGGAGGACACACACACTTGATTCACACTCGCAGTTGTTAAAATGAAATGTGTGTAAGCAAAAAATGGAAGCACTTGTTCTTTTTAACCCAAAGCAAAAATGTGTGATGGAAGACAATGGTTCTTTTTAAGCCCAATTTCAAAGTGTGATTGCAAACAAGATGTTCGTTTTAAGCCCCAAATTGAAGTGTGTTGACAAGTAATGATTAGAGATGAAAGATGGAATGTGTGCACCTAGACTTTCTTTAGCTCCAAATTTTTTTCCACTTGATCCAATTTGTCCTTTAAAGTGTTTATTTTTCTGCACATTCACAAAACTAACAACAAAGCCAAAACCCTAACAAGATAATTGATCACTAATATCAAAGGGTTAGCTATTCAAGACAAATCTAATTTTTGGAAATTTTTTATGCATCAAAAATAAAAACACAAAGAGCATACCCTTACTAAAATTTCTAGAGCTTTCCAAAAATGTAAAGAAGTCTAAAAAATTTGTTGTTTTGCACCCAACATTAATTTTTTATAAAAAATCATTCAAAAATTATAAAAAAATTCAAAAAAAATCCAAAAATTTTGATTTTTGTACTAAAGGCGTCTGACATTATCCCAAATCTATAGAAAATATTTGTGAGACGATCTACAACTGTTTGCGAGATATAAGCAAATCTTTGTAAAACCCTAATTTTCAAAGATCTATTTTTAGTCTAATTATTTTTCATCCAAATTAAAAAAAATAAAGAACAAAATCCTATTAAAATTTAGAGAGCCTTCCATAAATGTAAACATATCCAAAAAATTTGCTAATTTGCTCTCAAAATTGATTTTTCATGAAAAATAACAAAAAAATTATAAAAAATTAAACACAACTCCAAAAAATCTTATTTTTGGACTAGAAGCTTTTGATATTGTCTCCAACCTACAGAATTTTTTTTGTGAGAAAACACATAGCCGTTTGAGAGATATGGTCAAATCTTTGAAAACTAGGGTTTTGTCCCAAAATGATGCAAAACCTGCAACAAAAGGCTAGCAAAACCTGCAACAAAAAGGATCCAACTCCAAAATTCCTCAAAATTTGTCAAAATATTGAGCTAAAAATTATTTTTCAGGTTCACCAATGTAATTAGGGCTAAAATATTAAGGTTAATGCAATAAAGCATATAAATCAAACCCTAATAAACAATAAAGCACAAATGAGCATAAAGACATAAAGCATAAAACAATATTACCAAATCTTCATGCGACCATTGATTCACCTCCATTGCACTTCTCCATTTTGCTTGAATATGATAATTTCCCTCAGATTTGAGTATGCAATAATAAGCATATGACAAGTGACTAGCAAAATATTGAAGATTGTTGTCTCACACTAGTAGCATATACTTGCATAATATGTGTATATAATGAAAATGGCAAGGGTAAGTTCTTTTATAGAAAAGACAAATGTGAATGAATGGTTGAGATTGGATGCCAATAAGATGTCTTAATCAATGGCCAAGATTGAAAGTTGAGGTATGGACTAGGGTTAGGGCAAAATTAGGGCAAATGATAAAGATGAAAGGTTGAGATTGAATTATGAGATAATTCAATCAAGGGCTAAGATTAAATGAGATGTCAAGAGATAAGATTTGATGTGGAAGATAAGATTGGCATGGATAAAGAGGTGATGGGAGAAATTAAATAATAAAAATTATTTAATTTAGGTGGCCAATGAATAATTAAATAATTAAAATAATTATTTAATTATAGAGGAATGTGACAAAAGGAATCATTTTGAATTACATAATGATTTAATTCAAAATTCAAGAGAGTGGAGCAAATTAAATATATAAAATTTATTTAATTTATGAGAGAAGAGGCTAATGAATAATTAAATAATTAAAATAATTATTTAATTATAGTGGAAAGTGGACAAAAATTAAATAAATAAGAATTTATTTAATTTTGGAAAGGAGAGGACTTAATTAGTGACATAATTAAATAAATAAAATTTATTTAATTAATCAAGGAGGAATAAAGATAAAAAATGAATTAATTAAATAATTAAAATTATTTAATTAATAAAAGAATTATGACTTTAGAAAATAATCAAATAATTAAAATGATTTAATAATCAAAGACAAAAGGGGAAATGATGGAGAATTTAGAAATCGCAAGCCTAGGACAAATTTTAGTGTCTACAGGAGGTACCTCCCGAGAGACGGGCTCCTAATGCTTCATAGGGGCTTAGCAGTAGATCCCATGGTTAGTCATCCCAGAGTAGATCTCAGAGCAGTGGTGGTGTCATAGGCCCTCACAGGTCAAGACCTTATGATAGGCCCTCCTCCGCACAGTGATCGTCAGGCCCTCCTTGCCAGTCACCTCCTCATTCTCTGCATTAGAGTAGTGGGAGTTCAGTATAGGGACATGTTTATATATTTGTAGACATTGTATTATGATTATAGAGCCCGCAAGCTACATTTTTTATATACATCTTGGATATTATACTGTGACACATATCTATATATATATATATATATATGAGATGCATTTCTTACAGCGATTATATGATGTGTTTATTTATGATGTGTTGATTCCTTTATGATTCATGCTTATGTGATGATGATGATATATGCTTTTATGATTCATGCTTATGTGATGATGATGATGTATGCTTTTATGATTATGATTGATGCACTTGATTTATGATGTGATGAATGCATGAGTTATGACATATAGTTATCATGGTATGCATTGTGTTATGAAATGTATATGAAAATGATTTGATGTTTTGATTTACTTATGCAAAATGAATGTGGATGTAAAATGTGTGCTATTCTAATATTGTAATGAATGCAGGTGATTTTGTGTGTCATAGTACACCATCTAGATGCAGTGGAAGAAGAGTGTTAGCAGTAAGATGATTTATGTTAGCATGAAAGATAGATATGTCATCACTTTGTTGTCATTATACTAATCCTTTGCATTTTAATCATCATTGGGAAATAAAATGATACAAATGGATAAAAAACACCATGATATGAGATAAACCAAGGTGTGCAAGGTCACCCACCTGCGAAAATAGACAGTCGTAGACAAGGAATGTTCCTGACTCATACTAAGGGTTGAGTTGCCTCAGTCTTTTTTCCAAGATAATCTGCAAACAATAGTCAAATAAAATGTGTCATGAAACGCCATTGCTCCTCTAAATCCTGTTGCTATGACATCCTTGAGGTGGCTAGTGATATAAAAAACTTTGAGAAAATAAGACAATCATCATGATACGTCGTTGCTCCTCAAAATCATGTTGTTAGGACATCCTTGAGGTGGCTGGTAACTTGACAAATTCAAAAGCAAGATATGGCTAAGTAACATTTTTGCTTCTCTAAATCTGTGATAGGATATCATCGAGATAGCTAGTCACATAGTCATATCAAAAAGATAAGACAATCGGTCAAAAAGAAAGATATTCCCATGTAAAATTGTCGCTCCTCTAAATTCATCATAGGACATCGTCGAGGTGGATAGTTACATGGAAATATCAAATCATTGAAAAATAAATGAAAAATGCTTGTCAAGACATGTGTATTAGATCTTTGTTTGTTTGCCAAGGTTGACTTGGTGATGACAAGGTTAACTGGTCACCAGCACACATCCTAAAGAAGATTGAAATGTCAAATTCGATTAATGCCAAGGTCAGGATTCAGGAAGGACATATCCTGAATAGATGACATACCAAATTTTGACGTCAAGAAGGACACATCTTGAAGACCTAGCAATTGATAAGAAAGAGTTTGACATCAAGAAGGACACATCTTGAAGACTCTTAAATGATTGACTTGATAGATTGTTGTTGATTTGGGAAAGACATATCCTGAATAAATTGGTTGACAGAGAAGAGTCTGATGTCAAGAAGGACACATCTTGAAGAATCTTAAATGACTAATTTGATAGATTAGATGTTGATTCAGGAAAGACATGTCCTGAATAAATTGTTTGACAGAAAAGAGTCTGGCATCAAGGACACATCTTGAAGACTCTTAAATGACTGATTTGATAGATTTGATTTTAATTCAGGAAAGAAATATCCTGAATAAATTGTTTGATAGAAAAGAGTTTGACATCAAGGACACATCTTGGAGACTCTTAAATGACTGATTTGATTAATTTGATGTTGATTCAGGAAAGACATATATACTAAATGAATTGTTTGACAAAAAAGATTTTGACGTCAAGGACACATCTTAAAGAGTCTTAAATGACTGATTTGATAGACTTGATGATTTGGATTGGTTTGATTGTGCGTCGTTTGTGATCTTGTGTTCGAGTCATTCATTGTATGACTATGCAATATGACCAACATGACAAAACCCTAAGAGGACTGACATCTAAGGCCTCAGGGGTTGTTAAGCCTTGCTTACATTATACACGCAGAGACCACGTAGTTCAACCAAACTCTGACTGACAGGACTGACTAAAAAAAGATTTGCTTATTTTAAAGATATTTGACATGTGTGATAGTGAATATGATGAACCCTAATGGATTGACCTAGTGCGGCCTCGAGGGCTCATTGATTGATGGCCTTGCCTACGTTATACACATAGAGACCTGATAGTTTGACATGACCAATGACTTTGTCTTATTGACTAAGGATTGAGTCATGATTTTATTCTGAAAAACCCAAAAGGACTGACTTAATGCAGAGACCTTGTAGTTCGACTAGACTCAACCCATTTACAAACTGAAGATATTAACAGTTGATGAAGAAGCCAGCTTATTATGACAGACTGCTAAAGGACTAACCTAGGATGTCTCGGGGGCTCATCGATGATGGCCTTGCCTACATTTAAGCTTAGAGACAATATAGTTCGAATATGACAAAGACAGACATGAAAGACGTTTAACTTTTTTTTGGTAGTTTTCTGATTATCTAGATTTTTTTTTGTGTTTTTGACATGTTTTTTGAATTTTTTTGTATTTTTAAGTGTGTTAGGTCCTCAAGATCTAGAGGACTATTCTGTCAAGAACGAGTGTTAGGTATTTTCCCTCGATCAAGTACTATGTGGGAGTGGATGGTAAGAATGATTGTGTGGTATGCTACAAGCATCAACCAATCGCAAGCCATAGGACTAGAAGCCACCCTCATTGTGGGTGTTGCGGAATGAAGGAGGGATGGTTATATTAACATAGGTAAAAGGGAAAAGATCTTGTGAAGTGATAATAGACGACATAGTGAAGATTGTCTACACATGGTGCCTGTTTGCGAGGTTTTCACCATGGTACTTATCCAAAGCACCATTGAGATGGTTTTCACTGTTGGATGGATTATTTCTCTTTACTACTTTTTTATTTTTCTTTATTTTTCCATTTTTTGTATTTTGTGGTTTTTGACTGAGCTTTCTGAAGCTGTGTAAAACTTGCGCAGGTGCAAGTTGTTTATAGGCTCAAATAATGGTTCCCCCTCTAGAGTAGACAACTGATATGCATCGGAACCAAATGAAGTTGTGATGACATAAGGGTCTAGTCAATTAGGCTCAAACTTACCAGGTTTATCTCAATCTTCTTGGTTTTTAGGATTTTGCATTAGCACTAGGTTGTCTATGTCGAAATGTTTGACCATGAACTTTTTGATGTAACTTCTACAAAGACAGTTATGATATGCTTGTAAGTGGGTCGGTGCTTTCTGTCTTCGCTCATCCAGTAATTCCAACTCATATAGCCTAGATATTTTGTACTCTTCATCATTAATTAACCCTTTCTTGGATACTCAGAGAGAGGGGACTTCAACCTCAATGGGGAGAATAGCCTCCAAACCAAAGACTAGGGAAAATGGGGTAGCTCCAGTGGGAGTACGAATGTTGGTTTGATATGCCCATAAGTCAGGGTTGAGTTGGATGTTCCAATCACAGCCAACGATGTTGATGTTTTTCTTAAGGATTTTAATGATGGTTTTATTGGATGCCTCAGCTTGACTGTTGCATGGAAAAATGGTGTTGAATGTGGAATTGTTCAAATAGTTCTCAGACATCCTAGTTTTTGAAGGGACGACCATTGTCTGTGATTATGGATTGTGGAATACCATACTGGAAAATGATGTAATTAAGAATGAACTTAGTGATTTGGTTGTCGATGATGTAGGTAAGGGGAATGGCCTCTACCCATTTGGTAAAGTATTCAGTGGCGGTTATAATGAATTTGTGGTCACTTGAGGAAGTGGGGTGAATTTTTCCCATGAGGTCGAGTCCCCATTGAGCAAAAGGCCAAGGCAAAGTGATGGGCCTTAGTTCCTGTGTTGGAGCATGAATAAGATCACCATGAACTTGAAATTCTCTACATCTTTTGACAAATTGATATGCCTCTTGTTCCATAGTCAGCCAATAGTATCCCAGCTACATAATCTTTTTGGCTAAGGTAAGACCACTTGAGTGAGCCTCAAAAATTCCTTGGTGCACTTCATGTAAGGTCTTTTTTGCTTTAGTGTTATTGAGACATTAGAGTAGGGAATTGTTAAAGGAACATTTGTACAAGTTATCCCCGATGATGGCGTAACGAGAGGATTTTTGGATAAAGTTCTTGTGTTGGTTATTAGATAGGTTATCAGGTAAAATTTGGGAATGGAGATAATTATAAGTATCTAAGTACCAAGGTGACTCAGGACCAACAAGTTCACAAACCATTTCAGATTTTGGGATGTCGCAAGCAGGGACCAATAATTGTTCCACTAAGAACTTATATTGTGACATGTTGTTAGGTATGTCCAAGAGCAATCCGATGGTTTCCATGGCATCTGCTACTCTATTTGGTATGCGGGGTATCTGACAAAAGGTGATATTGACAAAGTCAAGCTTGAAGTTGTCGACCATTTTCTTATAGGGAGTCAATTTTTCATCCTTTGTGTCATAGTCATCATTGACCTAATTGATGACTAATTGTGAATCTCTAAAGACTTGTATACTTTTGATCTTCCATTTGACCGCCATACGCAATCCCGTTAATAAGGCCTCATACTCTACAATGTTATTTGTACAAGGGAATACAATTTTGAATGATTTCGGTATTATGTCACCTTGCGGAGTGACGAACAGTATTCCAACACCCTATCCATGATTGGTATGGGAGCCATCAAATTACATCTTCCATACATCGCCTGTCTCAAGAGTGAAAAGTGATTCATTCAAAAAATCAACGACAAGGGGATGTTCTGCTTGTGTTGGTGCATCTGTGAATTGATTTGCAATTACTTGTCCCTTGATTTTCATGCACTCAACATATTCAATGTCGTATTCACTAAGGACCATGACCCATTTTTCTAATCACCCTATTAATGCTACTCTACTGAGAAGATACTTGAGTGGATCAATTTTTGCTACCAGCTTTGTTTGGTGGTTCAACATGTAATGTCATAATTTCTATGCTACAAAGACCACTACAAGGCAGGCCCATTCAATATAAGTGTAATTGAGTTCATACCCCACCAAAGTCCTACTAATATAATAGATTGCTCTTTTCTTTTCTTCGTGGCCATTTTGAGCAAGTAGTGCCCCCAGTGCTATTGTGGTTGTAGATACATTTAATATGAGGGGCTTCCCATCTATTGGTGGCATCAACACGGGTGGTGTTAGAAGATAGTATTTTATTTGTTGAAAGGATTCTTGGCATTTTTCATTCCATATGAAAGGGATCCCTTTACGTAATAGGTATTGAAGCCGATGGCATTTGTCTACGAGTTAAGTAATGAATCTCCTAATAGATTGTAGTATCCCCTATAAAGACCTTAATTGACCGATATTCTTTGGGGGAGGCATGTATGTGATGGATTTTACCTTGGTGGGATTGACCTCTATGCCTCACTGTGAGACGATGAATCCCAATAATTTTCTGGACTTTACCCCAAAGACACACTTCTTTGGGTTAAGACGGACCTTGTATTGTTCTAGTCCTTGGAAAACTTTTTCTAAAACCTTTAGATGATCAACTTTGGTTAATGACTTTGCTAAGATATCATCAACATAGTCCTCCATTAGTGTGTGCATTAGGTCATGAAATATTGTAGTCATTGCCAGCTGGTATGTAGCTCCTGCATTTTTTAGCCCAAAAGGCATGGCGTTCCAACAATAGGTACCCCATGGACAAGTGAGAGATGTTTTATGTTGGTCTTGTGGAACAATACAAATTTGATTATAGCTGGAGAAACCATCCATAAGGAACAACATCTCGTATCCTGTTGTAAGATCCACAATCATTTCAATGTTGGGGAGAGGAAAGTCGTTTTTAGGGAACGCCTTGTTTAAATCTCTGAAGTTAGTACATATGCGAATTTTCCCATTGGGTTTGGTGGCAGGTACCAGATTAGAGATCCAGTCTGCATAATCAATGAAAGTAGTGAATAATACGAAGATAATGTAGATTTAATCTAGGGGAAGTCAACCATTGACTTAAATTTTTCTTTTACATATGAAATGATTCCATATTCATTACCATTAACACAATCCATTTGCAATACTTGATATGACTATAAAACTGAATCATTATATAATATAGATGTAGGTACTCATGCCTTGTAACCAAATTGACAACATACTCAATAATTCAATTGTAGCAACCATGCTCTTTCACAACTATTCAAAGCTATAATATCCTATATGAAAATTATAAGCAATTAAGTAAGAGTCATTTACTCATCTCAATCAATAAGACACATGATAAACAATATATCATTTACATTACAAAACCTCTATCATTTTATTTTCTATAACTTAAAGCAAAAGAGAGAAAGCATCATCAAAGTGATATCCACCCTACCATGAAGCATTAGCTTCCCCGTGCAACTCCACTAGAGAAGCCCAACCCATCACAAAGAATCCAACAATTTGTGGCAACATGCATGATGGAATCTAGTTCACTACGTGATACACTATCAAGATAGCATACCTATATGCTCATGCAACAAATATTTAATGCACTAGTTCTTGTAAACATATTTATGTGAAAGAGAATGTAACTAAATCTAAGAAATGCGCTCATGGTATGGTTCAATGATAATCCATGTTTACATCATAAAAATGTCCCAACCATCTCACTACGATATCTAGACATTCAATAGAATAGATAAACAATACCAAAAGAAAAACCCATAACTGACATTTTGTCCTTATGATGTTTTACTTAGTTAATATATTCTCAAAGGGATAATAATTACCGATTAGTCCATTAGAAAGTAATAGTTCACATTTCATTAGTCTGTAAGAGAAGAGGATTTTACTTCCTCCTTATGCCTTAATAGGTTGTGGGTTATGACCCAACACACATGGAAGGACACCCACAAAAGGAATGTGACCTGTTTAATAATATTTGCTTATGTTCAACCACACCTTTATGAGTAATAATAATTATCTTTTAAACTCATGTGATTGCAACCCATAATCAACTAGTTTTTTCCACCTTACAGATTACAGCCAAAAGGGCAGCATTCAAACAGTCATAACTTTTAAATTACTAAATAAAATTCAAAAATTTGATATGTTCTGGAAAGGTGGGATAATGAAGAACAACACCTAGAAATTGATTTTTAGGAATCCTAACCATGTAAGAGCAGTTTGGTCTACAATACAACTCACTAGATTTCCAAAACAAGAGTATAATAACAAGACAGTCTTGTTATTTAAACACTAATGCTTCAAGTTTCCACTTGGAATCATGGAACCAAGGGTTACATTTAAATAGTTCCCTTAAAGTATCCACATGTAGGATTCTAAGTTTCCAAGTGGGCCATCTTGTCAAAGATAATTTAAGGTTGAAACTAACTCCTCAATATTTCACAAGATGAACAATGGAAATTTTTTAAGGTTTTACCATATTCAACAAGTCTAAGCTCTAGAATATGTAACTCTATATACTTTGCTTCCTTATTGCAGATATTTCATATGTACCCATATTATACTATACTCAGTAATTTAATATATACAAAGAAGTGAGACACTTTTGGTAGAAATTCCCATTAACCCTCCTTATTTATTTCAAATTAGTGTTTAGTGTTGCTGCAAGATACATATTAAAATCATCCAATGTGCACTACCGCAATGTAAAAATGATGAGGAAGCAAGGTTACAAACATGCTGAAACTCCAGTGAAATGCCAAATTAAGTAAATTATGCATTTATCTTAGATTTATCCATTTATTCAACCTAACTTGCAATATTTTAGTAAATCTTCATGAGGCAGACCAAAAACAACAAAGAGGGACAAAATATACGGCAACAAAGAAGAGTATAAGCAGTCAGACCCAATAATACACAATTCCATAATGACACAAGAGACCTGGACTCCTAATTTACAAGCACTAATTATGAACTCCTATGGTGTGCTTATTGGGTCATTACATACTTGTTTGACACACACCATAACATTTTACCCTATATGAGGGATATATTATATAAGTTTAAAATGCACTTGGTGACAACATTGTAGAAATGCATTAACATAGGAGACAACTTCTATTTTGAAACAATTCATAATTCTTCCTTCCTTGAAGCTAAATTAGAATTTACTAGAAATAAATCTAGTCTTCCTCCATAAGCTTCCTATTTAGCAATGCACTATCTCAATCAGTGATTTGTTTATTAACTCACTAATGATAATAGGAAGAGATAGACAGTGACATACAACCTAGGGTATCATTCAAGAAGCACATTGTCTTTTCTTTATTAAGATAGTGCAAATTATGAAAAGAACATAAATTTTACAAGCCTACTACTTGTGAAACACAAGCTAATAAAATCCCTCAGGTTAAAGCAATTTCTCAAGAAAGGTTAAACAATCATAAAAATTATTGAATGCTGCAAACAGATGCGTGTTGAAGTGATCTCTTGCCCTCTGTTTTTTTAATTCTAGATTTAATAATTGCATACTTGAAAGATTCAAACACAACAAATAAGAAATTTTGGCATAACACCTCAATTAATGTTTCCATTCCCTTGTTACTAGAAGCAAGAATATATACTCAATTAAGGAAAGAAAGAAGGGTTTGATCTTCACAACTGTAAATTTTATAAGTATGGACTGATGCATACCTTCAGGTGCAAAAACAATGAAGGAAACATATTTCTTTTACTACCCAACACAACTCATCATATCTTGTTGCTTCTCTTTTCCTTCTGCTTCCCTCTTCTTCAGATGATTTTTTTTTCCCTAATTTAATGGTGTGCAGTCGAAATTTATGGTTGCAGCTGCATTTATGCTCTACGAGGAAAATAATTTTAATGTTCCCCTCCATTCGCACCCTCCTCCCCCAAATAATAGTATGCATTTTTTTTTAAAGCAACCCCCAAAGCTGGCAGGCATGCATTAAGCCAGGTATAATAACCTTTTCTTTCTTTGAAGGCCTTTACCAGGCACGTGGAAGGGGAGAGGTTACAAATTTAAATTATATTTATATATATATAGAGGTTACAAATTTAAATTATATATATATATATTTTTATTTTTTTTTGTTTTATGGTTTTCTCTTTTAAAATAATCTTTGCTTTAATTTATTTATTAAAATATAATCTTATTTAATAACAATATGAAAAAAAAAAAATTTATTGTAGTAAATATAAATACTAAGATACATGTGATATTTAATAATATCTATTCAAGAAGTATGTGCAAGTCTTAGAGTGCATATATACGTTTTCTTACAATATGTATGACAAAAAAAAAATTTAAGCCTCTTTAAGAAATATACATGTATTTACTTACATATAGGGGAGAGGGCCTAGTAGTCGTGCACCCTAACTTCGCGCTTCTAATTATCCTACGTCAAAATTTCAAATCACTCCCAATTTTTTACAGTAGCTTACTTGGCAAGTTCTCTGCTTATAACTAAGGTTTCAGGGCCACATCATCAAATATGATGCCACATTAGCATGCGTTTTTGTCAAGGTGTCCAAAAAGGCCCCAAAAAATAGTGAGACCAATTCTTGTGCATTACATCATGAGTAGTTGAGCGTTGATGTGGTATCACATGATTGGTTGCTTTTTAGATCAAAAGCATTCATTTTGTTTAATTATGGGTAGTCAAATCACAACTATTGGACATTATATAAACGACTATTGGGTACTATAATTATGATTGGGTGCGCGACTATTGGACCCCACACGACTACTGGGCCCTCTCCCCTAGTTATAATGGTGAAATTGCATTCTTATGCCAATACCCACTTGATTTGGGGTCCATTTAGGTAGAGAATCTAAATACATCTATGTATAACAAGTAGCACACTCTTGTGTTGAGTTGGGTTTGTGACCCTCATTAACACGAACTCTCTAAGTATTGTTTAAGTTATTTATATTTATATAAGAGATTTCATTTATCGTGCAAATATATTTATGCATCATTCATAAAATACAATTATCTAAATAACAAACCCAAAAATCATTCACACACATGCAACCTAACTACATGAGTCTAGGTGAGTGTGTGTTGATTCCATCATAGCTAGTTACCTCCATTGGCTAGAAGCTTTTCCTCGATGATACTCTCTCTCCAATATGAGAAGATATCAACAATACATAATACACTCATAAATTAGAACACAAAATTAACTATCACCATTATAATCAACTTTCTTAATCACCCTTCATGTAATAATTAATATAATCAAATTATCTTTCATAATCACTTATTATTAAACAACTAATGCTGCAATTAAGTGATTAAGATAAGCTAATTAAACGGGATGTGACATCCTTCCCCCCTAAGGATAGTCATGTCTCAATGACTATGATCATAATAATGTCAAGTATTCAAAATCAACTCTATTCTTCATCATCAAAAATAAATAAATAAATATATATATATGAAAGATTCGCACCTTTTCTTGGAATACCTTTGTAGCTTGATTATTTGGTTAAGTTGTCTTGAAGTTCTTGAAAATGCATCCAACATGGTCTTTAGATCTAATCACTATTTAAACTCTTGCACCGGTGTTAGCTTACCTCAAAAGGTTAAATATCTCAGGAAAATTTCAAGGAACTTGGATCATTTAAACATTCAACATTATTATATGCAATAAATTGCATTAAAATTTTAAATATCTCTCTTTCAAATCATATAATAGGAAGTATCATTAAGATAGATCACAAACTTTGATCATATATCATTCGTAAAATACATGTACTCTCAATTTAAATTATTTATAATAATCTTAGATAATATTACACAATCACATCTAGAGAGTAAGTCATACATTAATATAATATACTCTTTCATATCATGTAAATGAAACCTTTAAGATTCTACTTAAATTCAAATATTACAATCATCATTATGCTTATCTCTTTAAGCATGGTTAGTTGTTATACAACTAATTTTATCATTTCAATCCATGCATTTATTTACAATAGTTTCGAAATAAGAATTTATTTTACATAGATGAGAACAAAGTTATCTCATCAAAAATTTCATGCGATTTCACACAAAAGTATATATATATATATATATATTATCATACATACCTTCTCATATGTGACACTATAAATGTGTTCATCTATCATGCATGAACACTCTCATGTGACATGAAGAGTCAATGAATAAGTTTACTTATATTTTAATCATGTGACCTAGACAATATTTTCATCTCGTCATTCATGCCTACTCACATGTGACCTAAACAATATGTCCATCTCGTCACAACATGTGTGAAATCTATGCTATCATGAAGTATATGACACTTGCAACTTATTTGATGCCTTCTAGCATAAATACCTATGCAAATGCCCTTTTACTCATGAAGTGACTCAAACTTTGGCCAAAGCATTTTATTCTTTATTTACACCCTCAGGATAACCTGGGAGCCACTTAACACCTTTCCAACACATGCCCCTCTTTTACAAGAGATCACAATTATGTTCATCTTATCATACATACTTTCTAGTTCCTAAACATATTTGAATAGTTTCATGATATTTATTGTTCATAACCAAACTGTAGTTCCTCCCTAGTTCACTATCAATTTTGATGTTATACCAGGCATCTCATAAGCAAAAGAATATAACTCTTTAACAATTGTATCAAAATGATCTTGTCAAGAGTCTAAAGTAATGGATTCTTGAACAAACTAAATCCATAAGATCACCATGAAGAATATCATGGACATCACAATTACGAGCATCAACTATCATAATATAGCCCCATCTAATGGATATGACACAATATTTTATCACAATAATAGCATCCATAGTGTGCAAACATATACAAATGCATAAGGGTCATATAATTTCATAGTTCCCCAATTCCATAGGGAGTGACACATCATATATGCATAGTGACTAATTAGTATGCACATCACAAGTACAACTATGATTGGCTCACATGCATATCACAATACCATGGTGACAAGCTCATGTATACTTCACATTACAACAATGACCAGCTCAATCATACATCATAAATATACAATGTGACAATCCACACAATATATCACATGCTCACATAAGGAACAATAAGTAAAGTAGAAATGAATGCAACCTATTGCATGCATCAACCCACTAGCTGATTCATAATCACATAAGCATCCCATGCCAGTAATCAGGCATCCCATACTGCTCGATGTCATCACTAGCAAGGGATCCAGCATACCAATACACACAACCCTAGGCCATTATGCAAGTACTTAGGGAGGTGATAGTGTATAAACACATTCAATTACATATAATTTCATTTCACTTCATGATCCCAAGTTGTTAACTACCTCTAATAATCTATGATTCCATTTTCCACATTACGATAGGGAAAAACTATAATATGAGGTTGGCCAAACTATTACCTACCTATTCTTTATTAGAAGCTCTCTTCTATGCAATCCATTGAATGCTTAAGAAACCAAGGGCATCCATCACTGACATAGCATGCTCATTGAGTATTGTCAATCTCGAGCATATATCACATAACTTAAGTGCAAACTCACTCTTAGCAAAAAAAATTAATTAGATGGTAACCTTAATAGTGAACATAACATATATAGAAGTTAACATTAAAAGATAAAAGTATGACCACAATGATTTCCTACCCATATCAAGCTCATGAGTAAGTCATAATTGTGAAATGCATCAATCACAAGTATGTATTGTTAAAGTATAATTTCTATCAATCAACATTCACTCAACTTGAATTTTAAGTCATTCTAACATAAACTCACATCATAGGTTATTGCCTTTCACACATATCAACTAATAAATCATACTAATCAATTTCATTCTAGATTATTATCTTCTAGTCATTGATCATATTTCCCTTACTATGTTCCCATACTAAACCATCTAGGAAACAACAAGACCCAAACTCATCTAGGTATCTCCACAATTCTATGATTTTTTCCAAATTCTCAAAAGAAATGCAACTTTAACATAGTAGACTCTAGGCCCTAGTGTTGAACCCAGAGCTCTAATACCATATTTAAAAGCTACCCAATTAATCACTAATAAAGTGTGGAAACTAGTGAATAATACAAAGATAATGTAGATTTAATCTAGGGCAAGTCAATCATTGACTTAAATTTTTCTTTTACATATGAAATGATTCCATATTCATTACAATTAACATAATCCATTTGCAATACTTGATATGACTATAAAACTGAATCATTATATAATATAGATGCAGGTACTCATGCCTTGTAACCAAGTGACAACATACTCAATAATTCAATTGCAGCAACCATGCTCTTTCACAACTATTCAAAGCTATAATATCCTATTCAAAAATTATAAGCAATTAAGTAAGAGTCATTTACTCATCTCAATCAATAAGACACATGATAAACAATATATCATCATTTACATTACAAAACCTCTATCATTTTATTTTTCGTAACTTAAAGCGAAAGAGAGAAAGCATCATCAAAGTGATATCCACCTTACCACGAAGCATTAGCTTCCCCATGCAACTCCACTAAAGAAGCCCAACCCATCACAAAGGATCCAACAATATGTGGCAACATGCATGATGGAATCTAGTTCACTACGTGAAACACTATCAAGATAGCATACCTATATGCTCATGCAACAAATATTTAATGCACTAGTTCTCATAAACATATTTATGTGAAAGAGAATGTAACTAAATCTAAGAAATGCGCTCATGGGTGTGATTCAATGATAATCCATGTTTACATCATAAAAATGTCCCAACCATCTCACTACGATATCTGGACATTCAATAGAATAGATAAACAATACCAAAAGAAAAACCCATAACTGAAATTTAGTCCTTATGATGTTTTACTTAGTTAATATATTCTCAAAGGGATAATAATTACCGATTAGTCCATTAGAAAGTAATAGTTCACATTTCATTAGTCCGTAAGAGAAGTGGATTTTACTTCCTCCCCATGCCTTAAGAGGTTGTAGGTTATGACCCAACAAACATGGAAGGACACCCACAAAAGGAATGTGACCTATTTAATAATATTTTCTTATGTTCAACCACACTTTTATGAGTACTAATAATTATCTTTTAAACTCATATGATTGCAACCCATAATCAACTAGTTTTTTCCACCTTACAGATTATAGCCAAAAGGGAAGCGTTCAAACAGTCATAACTATTAAATTACTAAATCAAATTCAAAAATTTGATATGTTCTGGAAAGGTGGGATAATGAAGAACAAAACCCATAGATTGTTTTTCAAGAATCATAACCATGTAAGAGTAGTTTGGTCTGCAATACAGCTCACTAGATTCCAAAAACAACAGTGTAATAATAGGACAGTCTTGTTATTTAAACACTAATGCTTCAAGTTTCCACTTGGAATCATGGAGCCAAGGGTTAAATTTAAATAGTTCCCTTAAAGTATCCACATGTAGGTGTATAGGAGTGAATTTTCACCCCTTATGCAGATTCCCCTTTTTCCTTTCTCAACTTTAGAAAACCAAGTTTGGAGGTTGAATTACACCTAAGCATGCTGCCTTCATTCCACTTGGTGCTTGTTTTGAGCGTCGATGGGGGAATTTATGTTGGGGACACTCACATGGCATGCAGACATCTATGTGGTGCACTTATGTCCCTGGCATATTCCTGTGGCTAGAGCCTGCATAGGTGTTACATTTTTCATTGGTAGTTGACTTGTAACGCCCCCTTTGGTCAACCGACCCAAATATGGTCATTTTCTTCATCTTTCCTTCAAATTCCCTCCTTCTTCAAGCTTCACAACCTCTTTCACATCCCTTCAAGCAATATTCAAGCATTCTAGCAACACTTTTGGACTCCATAGCAGCAACAGCATCACTCCATCACTTCAGTAAAATAAGTGTGGGACAACACCATTGCAACAGAGGCTTGATTTCCTCTCATTCTCTCCTCCATTAGCCTTGAGTGCTCTTGGTGGAGGTGGTAAGCTTCTTGATCCTCTCCTCTATTACTTGATTGAGTAAGTATAGTTACTGTTTTGTAGTGTTTTAGTGTTCTTTGCTTCATTTCCTTCCTTTATTATACTATTTCTCCATTGATGCAAACTTGGTTGTCCATGGAGGTGGAAACACCAAAGTAGGGGTTTGACTGAGGAAGACCCCTTAACATCCCCAACCAAATTTCCCTCTTCTTTGTGTGTAGGTGAACGTGCTACTGGGAGCTAGCTAGCGAATGAGTTCCTTTATGAGATCATTCTTTCCACCCTAACTCTTGTGTTTTTACTTTATCACATTAGAGCATATTTTGTCTACTTTATGACATTGTTTTGGCCCTTTAGAAGTAGTTAGCTGGGTCGTTAGTCTATTTTCTTAAGTTCGACCTTGTCTCTTTAGTCCTCTGGTCATAGGGATGCCAGTGCACTTGAGAGACACCAGCACGTCGCTCTGTTGTCGTAGGACCGCGCTTTTGTCCTCAAGCAAAGAGCTTCTTGAGGTGTAGTGTTGAACCCAAAAAACTGGCTCACCTAGACCATTTCTGTATTTTGGGTCTGTAGAGTGATTGAAGGACCTCATAGTCCTCATCATTCTCGTCCCACATTTCCTAACACCCCACTAAGCTGAGGTAAGTTAGGGCAGCCTTCCGCTCTTGGCTCTCCGTGACCTGGGGCCTTGAACGTGGTTGGTCCCCCTCTCTTACATTTTTGGTGAACCCCACGTGAACCATTTTGGTTCCATTTTGTGATAGTGAAAGTTCCTTTCCTCATATGCTAGGAGTGTTGTAGGTGTGAGTGTTGTGAGGTTGTTGCCTCACAACCCAACCTACCACCCCTAGTTGGCATAGTTAGAAATTTCTGAAGGTGTTGCATAACGAAACCTTATTTGGGTCACCATCTTATCCTTTAGTCTTTGGGGACTCCATGAAATTATCATCTAGTGTGTGTATTGGCCTCCTTCCTGCATCAACCTATCCCCTCTCTGCAGCCTGTGGACAGTGGTACTAGAATAACCTTCACTTCACAGGACTTGCCGATGGGTTTTAACAAGAAACTGTCTACTCTTTATATCCTTGCACAGATCAATGGAAACATCATAGCAGGTGTTCTAGTCGATTTGACATCACAAGTAAACATAATAACCGAGGAGATCATGTTGATTAACTTTTTACATAAAGATGGGTGCAATGCACCTATAAGCATCATCTGCACACATGATGAATTTTTTGTGCCCCCTTTGGGTAGTATTGTCTTGTCAGTCTTGGTTGGATCTAAATCTGTAAAGCTCCAATTCGACATTATCTCAAGGTCTGAACTCTTTAGAGTGAAGTAGGGTATATCTTGGTTACTAGCTATGAACGCGGTACTCTCAATAGTGCATAAATGCTTAAAATTTATCCATGGGGGTTTCGTACATGTAATTCATGACACTGATTATAAACCACCGGTTGCTCATGGTAGCTACTCCTTGGACCACTCTTGGCCTACGCCTGTTGGTCTTCTTCCACCTAGGATGGACCTCCTACATCAAACGTATCAGAATTATAAGAAAGGGCGCCTAAGGCTGAAAGTGAGATACCCTCTATCACCTTATGTTGTTTCACATAGGGCCTACTCAAAAGCTGACAGTGATGCCACTAAGGCATGTAGGAAGGAAGAAGAGAAGCAGTCCCAAGACCCTCCTTCTTCCTCTTTTGTTGGTCAGTTTGACACTTCTTCTCACTTTGTTGTGGTGTCGTCAGATTTTGCTCAGCACTTGCGAGAGAATCCTACGGTGCCCGCTTGGCGAAAGCCTAAGCGTCCAACATTTGAACTTCTTGTTCTACCCATGGAGCCTAGGCCCATTAGGTATAGTAGGAAGAAGGTCTCCCATGGAGAGTCCTCTTTGTCTCGACCTTTGTGGCCTCCTACCGCTCCTTCTCCCAAAGTAGTGAACAGGAAGAGGCTCATTGTCGAGGTTCTTGAGCCGACTCCCCCTGGTACTTCTCAACTTGCTCCTCCTACTCTTATAGAGGAATTTGTTCCTCTGCCAAAGATGGTTGTAGTGGACGTTCCCATGGTTAAGTAGGAGTTTTTCGTTCCTTCGCATCCTCCAGCCTCCAACTCAAAGAGTCGTAGAAACTGCCTCATAGAGGAAGGAAGAAGAAACGATCACCCTAGCTTCAGGGCCTCCTGCAGTGTCTTCCTCTCCCCTTCCCTCTAATTCCCTTTAGTCTAACTCTGCATTGCTTTTGGCTTTCACTGTGAGTATGAATACGCCTAACCCCAAGGAGATACAGGTGTTCATCTCTCCTTCGGTGGAGCTTCCTTTGTTGATGTCCATTCCAAATGTCCCGCCTTTCCCAAAACCCGTAGATATGGCTAACACATCGATCATATCTATTGCGGTTATTTCCTCCTCTTCCTCCGCACCTCTAGCCTCGTCTGTGGGGATTTTACCTCCTCTGATGAAGCAATACGTGGAGTGTGGTCCTTCTAGCAATAAAGGACGTAAGGAGAAATTGCCTTCTCCAAAAGGTGGCCCCACATTGACTTGTTTTTTCCTAGTGACTGAACCAGCCCCAGCTTCCCCTAAGTTCATCACCGCTCTCGAGTCGTTCGGTGAGCCTAGCGGTGAATCTCAGGCACAACCTATCCCATCCATTGAAGTTAAACATAGTGGTCCTATGGGGTGCATGTTTAACTCTGAAGATGAAGTTTTGGCCTTGTTAGCGATCTTCACAAAATCATTGACCCTAGCTCCACAAGAGCTTGGCGAAGAAGACCTTGCGGGGCCCTCTTCCTTAGCCCATGTTATGGGAGGGCTGGATGCTCCTCCTCTTAACATCCCACCACTGTAGGCTCATCCTCCTTCCCCCTACAATGATCTAGAGTGGGAAGCGAATGACCTCTTGGTCAATCAATGTTAGGAGGAGGCCCCTTCTTGATCTTTGGTGTGTGTGTGTGTTTTGTGATGTGTTCCCCCGTGATCATGCTATGTGTGCCTAGATGACCCTCGTCACCCTTGTTGGTGCTTGGATATAGGCGTGGTTTTTGTGTCGTAAACCTTCCTCTATTTGTACCATCATTCTTCCATGTTTGTGCTTTATTTTTTGGTAAATTGGGGATGATGCAAAGTGTTGGGGGATTTTAGGCCTCCCTTCCATGTTGACCCATTTTTTTATTTTTACTTTTTCTTCTCATGTATTCTTCACATGGTCTAATATAGTAGGGGGTTGATGACAGTTCATCTATATACCATTACTATACATATATATATATATATATATATTTATGAGCAGTTCTGACCCCGAAATATCAGGCTACCCCTGTGCCCTTTGTTTTTGTTTTTCTCTTTTTCTTTCTCTTTATCTTTCTCTCTTCCTTGCTTGAGTTTTCCCTCTCATTGTGACAATTCCTTTCTTCAACACCTTGATTTTTAGAAAATGCATTCGTTGCCAACGAATATTTTCTTGGAAATCTTCACAAACCTTTCTTTGGAATTGTATTCTCAAGTTGGAACCCTAACAGGACATGTTTCCTTCATCATGGGTTCGTAAAGAAATAACTTGAGAAACTTCCTTTAAAGCAGGAATAGCTTGGACCTTCCCCTCGTGTGGGGGCATGTTCTTCCTTTCAAATTCTTTGATGAAGTGAACATCTTTAAAAAGGTTCCCTTGGTGATGGATCGATCTGAGAAAGAAAACATATGCTTTCAAACTGTGTGTCCCTTGAGTGGACCCCCTCTTCACAACGGGTTCCTGAGGGACCCCTTTGAAAGTCTTCCCACTCGTTGATAATCTGTACGATTGTCCGCTTACTTGCCTATGTGGCCGCTTTTGACTCTACAGAGTCCACTTTCCTAGTTTCCTCCATGTGAGAGATCTTAGGGGATACCTCCCTACAGGTCTGAGAACTTGTAGGGCTCTTCCTTTGAGCTTCCTCCATGCAAGAGATCTTGGGGGTGGCTCCCCTGCAGACCTGTGGGTCTGTAGGGAACTTTCTTTGGTTTCCTTCATGTGAGAGATCTTGAAGGACACCTTCCCTACATATCTGTGGGTCTATAGGGCACTTTCCTGGCTTCCTCCATGTGACAGATCTTGGGGGACACTTCCTTACAGGTCTACAGACCTATAAGACACTTTTTTGGGTATCCTCCATGTGAGAGATCTTGCGGGACACCTTCCTTGCAAGTCTGCGGGCCTGTGAGGCACTTACTTCATGAGGCTTCCTTCATGTGAGAGATCTTGGGGATCACCTCCTTACAAGTCTGCGGGCTTGTAAGACACTTTCTTTCTTCAGCTTCATAGTTCTGAGAAGCTATGGAGTCCTTCACTTGCCCTGCACCTTCAAGTTCGTCAGATCATGGTCTGCTTCCTCAATGGTTCAGGTATACACTTTTAACCCTACTATTCTTCGATCTACTTTACTGAAGCACTCATTAGTATTTGTGCTCGCTAAAGTGGGGGAAAAATGTATAGGAGTGAATTTTCACCCCTTATGCAAATTCCCCTTTTTCCTTTCTCCACTTTAGAAAACCAATTTCAAAGGCTAAATTACACCTAAGCTCGCCGCCTTTGTTCCACTTGGCACTTGTTTTGAGCATCAATGGGGGAATTTCTGTCAGGGACACTCACGCAGTGCACAGACGTCCCTAGCATATTCCTGCAACTAGAGCCTACAAAGGCGTTACACTTCTCATTGGAAGTCGACTTGTAATGCCCCCTTCGGCCGATCGAACTGAATATGGTCATTTTCTTCATATTTCCTTCAAATTCCCTCCTTCTACAAGTTTCACAACCTCTTTTGCATCCCTTCAAGCAATATTCAAGCATTCTAGCAGCACTTTTTCACTTCATAGCAACAACAACATCACTCCATCACTTCAGTAGAGCAAGTGTGGGACAACACCATTGCAATAGAGGCTTGATTTCCTCTCATTCTCTCCTCCATTAGCCTTGAGTTCTCTTGGTGGAGATGGAAAGCTTCCCACTCCTCTCCTCTATTACTTGGTTGAGTAAGTACATTTACAGTTTTGTAGTGTTTTAGTGTTCTTTGCTTCATTTCCTTCCTTTATCATTCTATTTCTCCATTGTTGCAAACTTGGTTGTTTGTGGAGGTGGAAACACCAAAGTGGGGGTCTGACTGAGGTAGGCCCCTTAACAGCCCCAACCAAATTTCCCTCTTCTTTGTGTGTAGGTGAACGTGCTACTAGGAGCTAGTTGGTGAACGAGTTCCTTTGTGAGATCATTCTTGCCACCCTAATTCTTGTGTTTTAACTTTACCACATTAGAGCATATTTTTTCTACTTCATAACATTATTTTGGCCCTTTAGAAGTAGTTAGTTGGGTCGTTAGTCTGTTTTCTTAAGTTTGACCTTGTCTCTTTAGTCCTCTGGTCGTACAGACGCCAGCTCACTTGAGAGACACCAGCGCACCGCACTGTCGTCGTGGGACTGCACTTTTGTCCTCGGGTAGAGAGCTTCTAGAGGCATAGTGTTGAACTTGAAAATTGGCTCGCCTAGCCCCATTATGTAGTTCGGGTCTGTAAAGTGATTGAAGGACCTCATAGTCCTCATCATTCTTGTCTCACATTTCCTAACACCCCACTAAGCTGAGGTAAGTTAGGGCAGCCTTCTTCTCTTGGCTCTTCATGACCTGGGGCCTTGAATGTGGTTGGTCCCCCTCTCTTACAACAGGATTCTAAGTTTCCAAGTGGGTCATCTTGTCAAAGATAATTTAAGGTTGAAACTAACCCCTTAATATTTCACAAGATGAACAATGGAAATTTTTTAAGGTTTTACCATATGCAACAAGTCTAAGCTCTAGAATATGCAACTCTATATACTTTGCTTCCTTATTGCAAATATTTCATATGTACTCATATTATACTATACTCGATAATTTAATATATACAAATAACTGAGACACTTTTGGTAGAAATTCCCATTAACCCCCCTTGTTTATTTCAAATTAGTGATGCTACAAGATACATATTAAAATCATCCAATGTGCACTACCATAATGTAAAAATGATGAGGAAGCAAGGTTACAGACATGTTGAAACTCCAGTGAAATGCCAAATTAAGTAAATTACGAATTTATCTTAGATTTCTCCATTTATTCAACCTAACTTGTAATATTTTAGTAAATCTTCATAAGGCAGACCAAAAAAAACAAAGACGAACAAAATCTACAGCAACAAAGAAGAGTATAAGCAGTCATACCCAATAATATTGTTACATATTTTTAGCTCCAACTCAAAATAGGTAGAGTTGAATTGCATTCCTCATTGAAAGGTACAAAATTTTTGCTAAAGTATTCATTATATTCCAAAATTTGATTACTTGTGAATTTCCAGTGTGATTATGCAAATGTTTGTAATAGAAGAACTCATAAATTTGCATAAGAAATGCTACTTTATTCATATTGTGAAAACCAAAATCCCACACAAGTTGTGGGAGTAACTTAATTTGATTTTCATAATCAAATAATGAATACAAAGTAAAGTTGTAAACTACACAATTGAAGATAATGTAAACATGAAAAGGGGAGTGATTCATCATTGCCTGTAATGATGAATCGTTTTATACTTTATGTCTTCAAGTTGTTGTGTCTGAGTGTCTCCAGGTTGTTTCAGCTCCAAATTCCATGGTTTCCTGCAAGAGTATTGAAAGGTGGTGTTAGAGCAACGATAAATCACATCCTTCCTCATGCCTATATTACCAACAGAAATGTAACCTACATCCTATCAGTCATTCATCAGATGATTAAGTCATCGAAAAGGAAAATGTTCAAGGAGCACAAAGGTCAATGGAAGCTTTTAGCTTAAATTATTTTGCTAATTTTTTTGTTTAAGTGTGCAGGTACAGGTATAATTAGATCATTTCAACCAACAGATATTGTTATGAGTGGTGAGAAATGTGGCTCCCACAAGGGTTGAGCCCAACTCATAAATAATGACATGGGACAGTAGTATGGAATAAAGATAATCATCATTCTCCATGAATGAAGTTCATAAAGTAGCCTTTAATTCAACATGATGAAAACAGATTAAGAAAAGTATCCTATTGCTCATCATTCAGAAGAACAATCAAAAACATGTTGAAGAAGTATCAACTGCATTTGTTATCTCATTTTTAGCTCTACTTTATATTCACATTGCATTTAAATAAGTATGGATCCCATTTACACTGAATGGAAAACAAAGTATCAAAGGTCACTAAATTGTTTCTAATAACCCTATACATTCAATAGAAGCTAGAGGTGGATATTACAAATAAGAATGATTCAAACAGTCCATCTATACAAGAGGTGCATTATGCAGTCAAGAGAAGAAGACTTGTAAGGACAGCATAGTGATGGGCATGTACAAAAGCTGAGTCAAAATGATCATCCATAGAAAATGCAACCATATCTAAGTTTTTCATTTGCATAAAGAATATGATTAGATTTCCCAAGTAGCAGTGAATCAAGAAGAACATTGATTGAAACTAAACATCACTTTAACAGGTGAAAGAAGTGTTGCCTCGAAGAATATATGATAAACATGATATGCTACAGGTGCATGAGGACAACATTCATACTTTTTGAGTTACATTACAATCAATTTTCCACCAGATATAATTATTACATGTTGAATGCGATATCATACATGCTACAAGAGAAGTCCCTTATTATTTGCTTAAAACAGAGATAAAATACAGAGAAAGAAAGTATTTTTTAAGCAAGTTAATTATGATTTGTAAAGAGTACCCAGGTTAAGGAGGGCTTCAAGACTGTGTTTGAGAGTTCTTTTCCATGAAAAGGATGAAGCAATAAACAAAGCATTTAATGTATCAGAGCTAGGGTTTCAAGCAAATAACCCTTGAGCCTTTTCATTTTACATGTAGAATGGAAGGAGAAAGATACAAAGAACAGTATAATTTAAACAGGAAAATGACAATGAAAATGATCTTCGAAATGCATTGATGGAATCAAGGTTTCTTATCATGAATACACAAAGAGTTTACATTCTTAGCAAGGAAAAAATCCATGACCCAGTTGAGTTCTCACAGCCACAACATCAATATATGGCTAGGGTTCTCAAAAGAAACCAGGAAATCTGTTTTGAAGCCTGAGATATATGACACAGAATATATAGTATCCATGGCCTGCAAAAAAAGATAAAGCCTACGGCCTACAAAAATAGCTAAAGGTTAGGGAAAAATAGCAATGAAGGTCGCGACCTGAAGAATAATGGAGTCATTACACCATGTCAGTGCCATGAGAAATGGAAGGATTCAAACTCTCAGCAACAAAAGAACATATCAGAATATGTTGAAGCCGCGGCCATGATCTCTTAATAAAGATAACTGAAGTGCTCAAAAACCAAGATAAAGGAGGGTTTTCTAATCTTTTATTTTCAGAAAATGAGAAAAAACATTGAACAAAGAACAGATTTATGAGAATAATCAGAGATTTGAAAACTTCTTTCAATTTTTTTGTATACAAACAAGCAAAAATCGCTCCTCTTTCACATCAATACAGAGGGAAAAACCTTACCACATGATCTCCAACAAAGGTTCTCCATGAAAATTTGAGTGGAACTCAAGTATGGTGGTACCCAACAAACAACAGTGAAAAAAATTGCAAAAATCAAGGAGGGGCCGTGAGTTTTTGGTTTAGGGTTTTGTTTACCCTAATTTGGCCGACCATTAGCTTAAGTCATTTTACCTTATGTTTTAAAAAGTAAGACTTTGTATTATTCAAACTCCATGCATTAGGTATCCCTAAATACCTCTAGTATTTTTATGCAAACTTTGCAAATTTGTAAAGCCAAACTCCAAGTTAACTTCTTCAAAATACCTTTGAAATGTCTTGATTTCAAACTCAAACTTGTCCCTATGTCCTAACAATTTCGCATGGTTTTGAAGTTGGAGATAATAGTGTAAACAATATTAAAGCAATGAATTATAAATTGCTTTAATAGGTGTCATGCAAATGCAGAAGTGAGGAGAAATACACAACATGTACTAAAGTAATTCTTAATTAATTACTTTAATATTATTTAAATTTCCTACCTTTACTTCAAATCATGCAAAATATTTGAAGAGGATTGATGTTTGAGTCTTGATGGAGTTAACTGATCATGCGAAGGGTGCAACTAAGAGACAATTTCATGCATTTGGAGTGAAACTGGAGGGTTTTCATGCAGTTTTGAGATCTCCCTTGGTCTAACTATTTGAAAGGAGGAGTTTGAGCCTATTTTTTCTCTTTTCCATGCATTTTTGACTCCTCTTTTTCAGGGTTTTCTCTTTTTCTCATGAGAGAGGCTTCAGAGAGATATTTTCACTTCCAGTTAGTTTGGAGTTCCACCTTTTAGGGGCACATTATGCATGCCAGCATTTTATATATTGGAAAAAAAAAATACTTGGTTCTTGTTTTTCTGACTTTTCCCTCAACAAAGCGACTTCATGTAACTCAGTTTTCATAGTTTAATAGATTATGCAGCAGCTTTTTTAAGTTTGTAATTTGTAGAAGAATTCCTTTTAATTTCCAGTGTTTTCAAGTTTTTCCTTCAAGATTTTAGGCGTCATCATTGTGTGGGATTTGATCAAAAGACTGTGTTTTAGTTTTGAAACCTCTAATATTTATGTCTCCTTTCATAAATATGCGTATGTAGTTTAGTTTAAGCTCACTGGTTATACATTGTGCATGTAATTGATTAGTCAGTTTAGTCATGAAAACTAAGTGTTTTGCCTCAAAATTGTATTCAATCAAGGACTTTATATAAAACATTTAGGTGATTAGGCTATCAAATCAGGTTGTGCAAGTAGAGGTACTGAGTAATCATTTGTTAATTAGGTTGCAGTTTAGATTTCCAGTTAGGTGCATCACCAAAGTTTTAATTTTAGTTCATGCATTCAGTTCAATCCTTCTTACCCTTTTCTCAAAATGAATCATTCAAGTACCTAATTGATCATCATATATGAACCAGCCTAGAATCTGGAGGTTTAGTTTCATCATAGGGTACCCACAACCTGAAACTATTCCAATGTTTCATCGGATTGCAGAACTTAAAAAAGGTTTTGTAGTACGGGTGCAATCCTGGTGACAACAAATACACAATTCCATAATGGCACAAGAGACCTGGACTCCTAATTTACAAGCACTAATTATGAATTCCCATGGTGTGCTTATTAATTGATATGCTTATTGGGTCATTACATACTTGTTTGACACACACCATAAAACTTTACCCTATATGAGGGATATATTATATAAGTTTCATATGCACTTGGTGACAACATTGTAGAAATGCATTAACATAGGAGACAACTTCTATTTTAAAACAATTCATAATTCTTCCTTCCTTGAAGCTGAATTAGAATTTACTAGAAATAAATCTAGTCTTCCTCCATAAGCTTCCTATTTAGAAATGTACTATCTCAATTAGTGATTTGTTTATTCACTCACTGATGATAATAGGAAGAGATAGACATTGACATACAACCTAGGGTATCATTCAAGAAGCACATTGTCTTTTCTTTATTAAGATAGTGCAAACTATGAAAAGAACATATATTTTACAAGCCTACTACTTGTGAAACACAATCTAATAAAATCCCTCAAGTTAAAGCAATTTCTCAAGAAAGGTTAAACAATCATAAAAATTATTGAATGTTGCAAACAGATGCTTGTTGAAGTGATCACTTGCCCTCTATTTTTTTAATTCTAGATTTAATAATTGCATGCTTGAAAAATTCAAACACAGCAAATAAGAAATTTTGGCATAACACCTCAATTAATGTTTCCATTCCCTTGTTACTAGAAGCAAGAATATATACTCAACTAAGGAAAGAAAGAAGGGTTTGATCTTCACAACTGTAAATTTTATGAGTATGGACTGATGCATACCTTCAGGCGCAAAAACAATGAAGGAAACATATTTCTTTTACTACCCAACACAACTCATCATATCATGTTGCTTCTCTTTTCCTTCTACTTCCCTCTTCTTCAGATGATTTTTTTCCCCTGATTTAATGGTGTGCAGTCAAAATTTATGGTTGCAGCTGCATTTATGCTCTACAAGGAAAATAATTTTAATGTTCCCCTCCATTCGCACCCTCCTCCCCAAATAATAGTATGCATTTTTTTTTTAAAGCAACCCCCAAAGTTGGCAGGCATGCATTAAGCTAGGTATAATAACCTTTTTTTTCTTTGAAGACCTTTACCACGCATGTGGAAGGGGGGGGTTACAAATATTTATACTTATTTATTTATTTTTATTTTGTTTTATGGTATTCCCTTTTAAAATAATCTTTGCTTTAATTTATTTATTAAAATATAATCTTATTTAACAACAATATGAAATTTATTTTTTATTATAGTAAATATAAATATTAAGATACATGTGATATTTAATAATATCGATTCAAGAAGTATTTGCAAGTCTTAGAGTGCATATATACGTTTTCTTACAATATGTATGACAAAAAAAAATAAGCCTCTTTAAGCAATATACATGTATTTACTTACATATAGTTATAATGGTGAAATTGCATTCTCATGCCAATACCCACTTGATTTGGGGTCCATTTTGGTAGAGAATCTAAATACATAAATGTATAACAAGTAGCACACTCTTGTGCTGAGTTGGGTTCATGACCCTTGTTAACACGAACTCTCTAAGTATTGTTTAAGTTATTTATATTTATATAAGAGATTTCATTTATCGTGCAAATATATTTATGCATCATTCATAAAATACAATTATCTAAATAACAAACCCAAAAATCATTCACACATGCAACCTAACTACATGAGTCTAGGTGAGCGTGTGTTGATTCCATCATAGCTAGTTACCTCCATTGGCTAGAAGCTTTTTCTCGATGATACTCTCTCTCCAATATGAGAATATATCAACAATACATAATACACTCATAAATTAGAACACAAAATTAACCATCACCATTATAATCAACTTTCTTAATCACCCTTCATGTAATAATTAATGTAATCAAATTATCTTTCATAATCACTTATTATTAAACAACTAATGTCTCAATTAAGTGATTAAGATAATCTAATTAAATGGAATGTGACACACTACCTTAGGATCTTCAAGTGTTCCAATGTTGACCTCTTGTGTATCTTCAATTAGCATCGGTGATCACTCTTGTGTGATAGGGAGAAAGTCCAACCCTCCATCCTTAGGTGCCTCAAGGAGGTTTTCAACTTCCGATATGTCCTTTGTTTTTACTTTTTCATGATCAGAGGGCGCCTCATGGTTTTCACCCAAAGACCTTTCCTTTTTCTCTTTATTATTCTTTTTGTGACTAGAGGGTGATGCAGTCTTTCCGAAGTATGTTGCCACATCAAGTTCTATCGTGAAGCAAACTTTATGGTCTCCTTGTGGCATTCCTTCTTTCAATCCCATGATCTCAACAATAGCTTTGTCGTTCTCAAAAGTATCTAAAATGATAGGACCTTGTTGGTCCTAGTCAACCAGTTGTGGGTGAACTAGGGAAATGCCATCATCAATATTTACAAAAGGTGGGGAGGTAGTCGATAAGGTAAGGACTGGGTTATTGTCTCAGATGTTGAAATTCATATAGTTGGTTACCTTAGCTCTAAGTGCATCTAAATCATGGAAAATGTTGTCCAGTTCATAAGCGCTAGAGGCATAAGATTCCCATTCCTAGTTTTTGGAATCATTTTCGTCATAAAAGTCATTGTCAAAATCCTTTGATGTCTCGACACATTCAAAAGCACGTACTTCCTTATTTGAAGGAAATTCGGTTTTAGTGGTACCTACCTTCAGTGGTTTCCATCCTAACCCAAGATTTTTCCCCAATTTAATAGGTATGTAGGGTTCTCTTCGTCCATTTTTGTTTATGCCCAAACCACTGGTTGCATCATACCCTTTTGCTTGCATCATTAGAAACCCTTTACCATATTGCTTTATTGGAAGTGGTCTCTCCTCTTCTTTATAGACCCAGTCAGACACATCCTCAATATCTTCTTTGCTAAGGTCTCCCCATTTGAGCAAAGTAGTTTTGGGAGGTACATGAATCAGGACCTTAGGTTCCATGTTGTAACACAACTTTCCATATATCTTTAGTGATTTGGCATTGTGGTGATGTAGAACGAAGTGTTCATGTTGTACTCTCTACATCCCTTGTCTTAGATTTGGACTTCGGGGCCCTTGGATATAGTAGTGAAAGCAGAGGATGTGGAGGCAGATGACTGAGGGACAGCAGATGTCCTGGTGAGTGTTGAGGAATCAATGTATTTGGATGAGTTTGACGTTGAGGCTTCATGGTTAAGTGGCACCTGACATTCAGGGACGTCCCGTAGGTTAGTACAATACTCAAAGGGATCAAGGTCACCCTCGATAGTAATTTCAATTTTGTGGTAGGGAAACTTTAGGCATTGATGATACGTTGAGGGAATGGTCTTCATGGCATGAATCCATGGTCGATCGAGGAGAATATTATAAGGGATTTTCTAGATCCAGTACTTGGAAAGTAGTATCCAACATCATGGGTTCCACCCAAAGTGGAAGTTTTATTGTGCTTTGGGAGGATCATTCATCATCATCATAACCTTTTATGACTATGCTCTTTCTCTTATCCACACATACTTTAGAAAAAACCCAGTGCCTTAACCAATTTTAACGAACAAACATTCAATCCCACTATGCCGTCTATTAAGACTTGTTTGATGCTATTTTGCTCGAGGTAGTATTTATGGTGTTTGTTGAGGTCACAAAAGGATTAGTGCCCGTCGGTGGTGCTGTTGATTGTATTACAGGTGTTGATGTTGATTGGGTCACAGCCCATGTCACGGACCGTGTAGCAGATGATGTTTTAGGTGGAGCTATAAAAGGAATCCCAAAAGCGGGAGTAGTGTGAACCATTGCAAAACTCTATGTAGCTCCTCCTAAAGGTATGTTAAGGTTTATTTGTGGTATAACATTCTGTGGAATATGTGTCGTATGACCCTGGTTTTCGTTTGAGACATTTTTAGGCGAAG
Organism: Sequoia sempervirens; assembly: GCA_007258455.2. Taxonomy (NCBI): domain Eukaryota; kingdom Viridiplantae; phylum Streptophyta; class Pinopsida; order Cupressales; family Cupressaceae; genus Sequoia; species Sequoia sempervirens. The sequence goes on from VDFB02075321.1 coordinate 451,266,966, forward strand.
GCACCGCTTGTAGGGTGTTTATTGCAAATCCAGGTGGTAATTTAACTCTATCTGCTATGAGTTTGGCTAAAAATTTGTCAAGGTCGAGCATGATGAGCTCATCGACAAATTCAACAACCTCAGGATCATGGGTTGCGGCCTGAAGTTCCTCAACGGTGATACGACCTTGTTTTTCTCTCTCAAGGAATTTTTCAAATGGGTTGGCATATGACTTTGGAGGTTCCTGTGATGTTGATCCAAAGTTCAATTCGCTAGTGGGATTGTAGGAGTCCTCATGTTGTTGTGAAGGGTCCATTTCTAATTGTATCTTTTGTAATCTGGTCTGGACCATAAGATAAGACTTGCTCAAAAAGGGATGACACGTAAATGTGAACCGTAGAGTATGCAACTACCTAAGATGTGAAAGTAAAAGCTATGTTTTTTTTTTGGTTTTTTCGGTATAGATTATGACATGCAATGACTAAGGTATGACTTAAGATACCGTCTAAAATGCAAATGTCTATGGATATGAAAGTTATGCTATATTTTTGGTCTTTTTGGGATAAAATATGACATGCAAAAACTAGGGTATAATACAAGCTATATGTCAATATTCATGGATAACTACGAGATGAATCACTACCTAACCAAGTTTGATGCAAGGTTCCAACTAGCATTGCCAATGATGTTTTAGGATCAATACCGGAATGACTACGTGACCAATTAACTAGGTGGAATTCAAACTAAGCTAGTGAGTTTGAGGTATTCCACTAAGATTACAAAGGACGGATTGTAAAATGATATGTCAAAGGCAATCGTATTTGAATCTATGTTTTCAATCAAGGTAAGATAGTTTATCTACCCTAATTCTAAAATGTATTATGGACAAAGATTTCCCTAAGTATGCTAAGGATGATCTAAGTAATGTAATGATGAAAGCAGTAGGAAAACTAAGGATGAACCTAAATATGAGCAAGTCACAGGTCTGAATCGAGTTTACAACAGAGAGTAGACCAGATAATGAAATCCTACAATGCCTATTATGAGTTTTAGTTTGCTAAAATGCAGGGATTTCTATGACAGGCAGATGCGTCGTTCCAAACTGCAAATGTGGTTCAGAGAATCAAATGTGTCACAAAAACTAGTGGATGCGGTTTACAGTGTCAGATGTAGTTTACTAGTAAAATCAAGTCTCAGGTTTGAATCCAGTCTTAGTCTGTTAATTGAAAAAAGATTCTATGACAGGAAGATGCATTGTTCCAGACTGCAAATGTGGCTCAGTGTATTAGATGTGTCACAATGGCTTACGAATGCGGTTTTCTGTATCAAATGCATTGCAGGTTTTGACAATTGCAACTCAAAATGCCAAATGCGGGTTTTTGTGTGACAGATGCAACTTAGTATGCCAGATGTGGATTCATGTGCAACAGTTGTGACTCAATATACTAGATGTGGGTTTTTGTGTGATAGATGTGTTGAACAATGAACTGATCCTAGGTTTTGACACATTTCAGACTTGTTTAAGATTGACTTTTGAATGTTTTTGTTGAATTAGATCTGATTTGAACACACACATAAGACATGCCAAGCAAAGTGTTTGAAATAAATAAACAGACATTTACAAATCCTAAGGCTAGCAAAGACAATATCTATTGAGTTCCCACTTGTATTTCTCCAACTGTGCTTATTCAGAGCAGATGATTAGAAGCTTGACCACACTAGTTCCCCTCCACGACACTCACTTCTACAGGTCAGCCAAGCTTCGAGTTCTCATGAATCTCCCATGACAAACTCTTCATCTCTACTAAGAACTGCAAGTATGTGGGATGGCTTCAGAGGTCTAACCTCCTATACCAGCAAATAAAGGGATTTTGGCAATCTAAAGCAATGGTTTTTAATAAGGACACCCGTTCAGGTGGCTATACGTGAGGCAAGATTAACTTGTTTGTATAAAAAATTTGCACCTGTAATGCTAAACAGGATAAATGACATAACATAACCAATAGCAACAACCACGAATTGCCTAATTATGCTAAGATCCCCAAATCAATAATGAAACGCATATGCAATAAAGGAATTCAATAAGTAAGAATCATATCACCCAAATTCCATGCTTGCTTGACTCATCTTCATTATTCTTCTCCACTTTGCTTTAAATTGCTTCGATTGCCCTCAGATCGTGAGTATGCAATATTCACTTGTATATATTTTGACAGCAAAACTTCGAAGATTGTGGTTACTGAAAACAGAGTTGAAAAGCTTCTTTTATAGAAGTCTAATAGATTCAGCGGTTGAGATTGATTTGAATTTGAATGGTCTAGATCGCGTGTGAGGACCTAATTGCATGCTTTGATTGAATAGTTAAGTGATTTGATCGATTAGTTCCAAGAGGTGTAACTGAGAGAGTCTATGAGTCACGAGGAGGTGACATATCCATCAAGTGAGTGAACTAAAAGAGAGTGTTAGTCAGAAAGAGGTGACAAATCAATTCAATGAGTGAACTGAAAGAGAGAATTATGCATCAGATATTTGCTTGAATATGTAAAAGACGTGTGCTCAAATAAAAGAATTAATTATTAAATTAATTCCTTTCTTTAGTGGAGAAACTGTGTGCATGTGATTAAATAGTTGAGTGAACTATTTAATTTATAAAAGCACTTTAGATGAAAGGATATAATTATTTAATTAAACAAACAGTCATTTATTTCATTAAATGTGGAAGAATATTATTTAATTTGAATGAATAAATTTATAAAACTTATTTAATTAATTAGAATAATAGATTAGATTAATTAGATGGTGTGTAATTAAATAAATTTAGAAAACTTATTTAATTAACTAAAAAAGAAAATATTAGAATTAAATAATGTAATTAAATAAATTAATGTAACTTATTTAATTAATCAAAGAAATAGATTAGAATTAATTAGTGGTGTAATTAAAGTAAATTAATGTAATTTACTTAATTAATTAATTTTAGAAGAATAATAAAATGAATTAATTAAATGGTTAAGACTATTTAATTAATTAGAGGAATTTGAAGGTTAAGTTATAATTAAATGAATAAGATCATTTAATCATCTTGTGGGTATCTTGAATAAGTGATGAAAAATGTAGTCGCAGGCCTAAGCCATTTTTTCATGTTTACAATATTATGGTCATATTATGATGGATTGTGATGTTTTATCTTGACGATTATGCACACATATGTTTGGATGAGTAATTTGGGATTATATTGTATACCCCATTTAGGGATTGTATGTGCTTCAACTACTATATATATATATATGCACAAGTACACTTGACATTTGTTGAGTGGATACAGATATAGGAAATTTTTTCACCTAGCTTCACAAGTCTGAGTTATTCCCTGACGGTAGTTATATGGGATATGTCACATTGGCCAAATTGTTAGCCTTAGTTGTCATACTTGATTTGAGTGTGATTTCCTATCATCTTACCATGTTGGTCAGATTCAATATGATTCTAGATTTTGTAACCCTATTGTGAAAGCCCAATGAATGTGTGCATGTTGAATTATTTAAATTCCAATTTCCACAAAATTAGTTCAATTTTATGCTTAAATGAATTTAATGGTTAATTATATGTTTAAAGATGTTTTGAAATGAATTGGATGGATTAATTGAGTTTGTGGGAATATTTGAGGGAGTTTGAATTAAGAAATGAGAAAAAATGAATTTTATTAATATTATATTTGGATTTTGAAAATGGGTAAAAAGGGAGAAAGGGCTTTTATTTCATTTTTATGTTATTTTGTGAGAGAAAATAGAGAGGAGAAAACCTTGTTTTAAGCAATTTAGCAATTTGGTGATTGGGAATGTAATTCTCATTAGAATTTGATGAGGTCATATCCATTGGGATAGGAATTGAGAAGGGATTGAGTGTGGATTTTTGGGAGCTATCATTTGGCATTTTTGGAGTGTGCTTCATTTCAAATTTGGGGAGCATTTGAGGTATTTTGATTTTTTTCAATTAATTTAAGCATTTTTTTCAAATGTAATGTCAGGAAATGGATTGAGGGAGTGTAGAATCCTCCCATCTCTTTTTATTTTGTAAATTGAATTGTAGAAGTTGGGTTTTTTATTCAAATTTTGGGGTAAGTGCAAAAAGTTGAGTCCACGAAACGTGGAAGTTTTTGCCTTAACCAAAAAATTGAAATTGGCTTTGAGAAAATGGGATCCCAATTTTAATAAACGAGATCCTGATTTTTAAAAATCGGGATCGGGATCCTGTTCAGCTTCGGGATCCCGCTTTTTAAAAATCGGGATCCCATTTCCCATAGGACCCCGAACCAATGGAAAAGGCATGGGATCTTGATTTGTACAAATCGGGATCCCCTTTTGTAGAAATTGGGATCCCATTTTATATTGTTATTTATTTATTTTTAAATAAATAGAGTTCACTGCACAGCGGACAGGACCCTGAGTACTGGCGACAGCAACCCCCACAATCAGCTACAAGTACCTGCCTACATCCCATTTTTTTGCATTTTTCTATTTTTAATTGAAATTATGAAGAAAATAAGTGAAATTAGCATTTTTTTTCAATTTATTTCACGTTTTGAGCATTTTTTTAACTATTATAGTAGAAATGAATAATTGTAAAAATAGACGAAAAAATGCAATGAAACCTTAATGTTTTTTAATAAAAATGAAAAAATGAACCTTGAATTGTGTTTTACAAACAAAATTTAACTTTTAAAACCTAAATTGTTCAATTAAACCAAAAAAAAAAAAAGAATTTGAAAACCCTAATTGAAACAAAACAAAACAAAATGCATTTCAAAACCCTAGAAATCAAAATGAAATAAAAAAATTACATTTAGAAACCCTAATCAAGCTTTTTGAAATCCTGAATTCAAATCAAACGAAAAAAATTGAATTTGAAAACCCTAGTTTGAATTGAAACAAAAAAATTGCATTAAAAAACCTAATTGCTTAGAAATTGAAACCCTAAATTGAATTGGAACAAAAAAATTTGTTAAAACCCTAAATTGAAATCGAACAAATCATTTTGATTTTAAAAACTAGGTAATTTCGAGATCAAAAAAATTTATTTGCATTGCTTAAAGGTTTTAAATTTTATTTGATTTGTATGGAAAAAATGATATATATTAAACTTTATTTTCAATGTTAAATTATAATTGGAATAGAAAATAATATGTTAAAGAATAGTTAAAATTCATAAAGTTTATCTTGATGTTTGTTTGCAAATTTAGTTAGCAAATTCGTAAATCTAAGCGCGTACAATTGATTCCAATTGGCACTAACTTGCAAGTCTAAATTATGCCAAGGGCCACCCAAACTTCACCCTAAGTTTGCTAAACCCTAGACCCTAAACTGTAAAATCTAAACCCTCAACACTAAAGCATTTGAATTTTGTCTTAGGACCTTAAAATGAAATTTGGTTGCCTTAAAAAACCCTCTATTGTCACCATTTAGTAGAGCTTTTTGTAATGTTTTCACTTATTTGAGCACATAATATAAAACCTTTTGGTTTCTACAAGTTTATGAAGAGTGGATGATCACTCTCTATGACAATTAGACATGATCATTATGGTTCTAAATCATTGGAAGAAAACTTTATTCTATTATATCCACAAGATAGGAGAGCGCGAGTGAGAGTGCTATGGGTAAAGTTTCTTTCATTGGACATACCTAAAATTATGTAGGTTCAATGTCAAGAATGGGTCTATTTGGTAGATTTATGAAAACTATTATGAATATCTAGAATGCCATAAAAGTATAATTATAGCAATTCCAATTGGACACACTTGGGTACATATATATCATATGAAATTTAAATCTAGTAAGGTGTCTATTATATAGGAGAGTTGATAATACATGGAAAGAGGTTTGTATGGGAATAAATGTATTAAGAAACACATACCACATGACCTCTATAGGATTTTTAAGATGTGATCCTAGATAATAATCCACCCATCCTCAATCATACTAGATTCTTTAGCAATTAAGAAAGATTCAATAACCATAAAATTACCTATATTTTGATATTATATAGATTTATGTGGAAGGATAGAAATGCATTGATAAGGAGACCAAGATGGAACCATTTAACACCTAGAAGGTACACCTATTACATGGGAAAGGGAGGAGGTACATGATGATAGGTTGGAGGAACTACATGCTATTATTACAATTTAGAGATAGGAGGATGATTCATATAAAAGAAATATAATTAAATATTTATATTATTTAATATATTATATTTAATAAATATTAATATAATATATTAAATAATATAAATATTTAATATCATAAAATATAATATAAGATTACAATTAAGGATAGGTAATGTTACAATTTAATGGGGGGTTTCAATGAGGATTAGGCTTAAGATTCAATTAGGTTTGTAGTAAATAGTTAGGTTACAATTAGGAATATATAATAAATATTAATATAATTATAATACAAATGTAAATTAATTTAAATATAATATAATATAGGAATACATTTAAGATTAGGTAAAGGTTATAATTTAATTAAGTTTCAATTAGGTTTACAATTCAATTAGAATATGGTTAAGGGTGGGGATCATTTAGCATTCTATTAAGGTTAGAGTATGGGTTACATTTAAGATTATTGTTATTTTTGTGATATATATAGATTGATTCATTTTTAACATGATACCTTTTTTTTATTAGAGGGGTAAACACTTTTGACCCAGAGCTAGATGGAACCAATGAGGCTATAGTATGACTAAATTTGGACTTCACTAGACATCTAGATCCCCTTAAGCCATCCTATCAACCTAAATTATAAATCGATTTCTTAAGGGGTCCCAATATGACAAATTTCTTAAGGGGATCAAAGAAGTTCTTAAAATTTGGTGAAGTTTCCCAAGGCAACCAAATTTAACAATAATAAGATCACGCAAGATTATAATATGAATGAGATTTCATGATCTAGGTTGGTCAGTTGAAACAAGAGTAGATCTCAATCAACTATTCCACAAGAAAATGTTCTTCACTAACTTGCAAGTTCATTAAATATTCCAAGGGGCACCAAAACATTACCCCAAGTTTTGTAAACCCTAAACCCTGAACTCTAAAATCTAAACCCTAAACACTAAACCATTCATTTTGTCCTACCCAACACCTTAAAGTGAAATTTGGTTGTCTTAGGAAAATCCACCATAATTCATTCCCTTATGCCATGTAATTTTGTCCTAGGATCTTACTACATGTACATCCCCTTAAGTTATCCTATTACCCTAAACCCTGAACTCTAAAGTCTAAACCCTAAACCCTAAAGCCATCATTTTTTCTTTAAAGGCTCTTAATGAAATTTGGTTGCCTTGGGAAACTTCACCAAATTTTATTCACTTGAGCCATGTCATTTTCTCTAGGACCTCACTAGATGTAAATCCCCTTAAGCCATCTTGTCACCCTAAATCGTAATTCGATTTCTTAAGGGGATCAAAGAAGTTCTTAAAATTTGGTGATCAAAGTTGCCCAAGGCAACCAAATTTAACAATAATAAGATCCTGCAAGATTATAATATGAATGAGATATCATGATCTAGGTTGGTCAGTTGAAACAAGAGTATATCTCAATCAACTATTCCACAAGAAAATGTTCTTCACTAACTTGCAAGTTCATTAAATATTCCAAATTCTAAACCCTAAACACTAAACACTAAACCATTCATTTTGTCCTACCCAGGATCATAAAGTGAAATTTGGTTGTCTTAGGAAAATCCACCAAATTTCATTCCCTTATGCCATGTAATTTTGTCCTAGGATCTTACTACATATATCCCTTAAGTTATCCTATTACCCTAAACCATAAACTCTAAAGTCTAAACCCTAAACCCTAAAGCCATAATTTTTCTAGGCTCTTAATGAAATTTGGTTGCCTTAGGCAACCCACCTTCATTCCTTTATGCCATGTAATTTTTCCTAGGATCTTACTACATGCAAATCCCCTTAAGCTATCCTATTACCCTAAACCCTAAACTCTAAAGTCTAAACCCTAAACCCTAAAGCCGTCATTTTTTCTTTAAAGGCTCTTAATGAAATTTGGTTGCCTTGGGCAACTTCACCAAATTTTATTCACTTGATCCATGTCATTTTCTCCTAGGACTTACTAGACATAGATCCCCTTAAGCCATCCGTCACCCTAAATCATAATCGATTTCTTAAGAGGTTCCAATATGACATTTCTTAAGGGGATCAGAAGTTCTTAAAATTTGGTGATCAAAGTTGCCCAAGGCCCAACCAAATTTAACAATAATAAGATCCCAAGATTATACACATCAATAGTTAATTGTATTTTCATTCAAGTAACATGTGCCTTAGACATATAAATGAGGCTTACATATAATTTTATCATTTGTATTCAATTATTTAAGGCCATTTATATTGAATGGTTTAAAGGTATTTCCTAAACATGTATCTTACATCTTGAAATTACAAATCTAATGCAAAGTTCACTCATATCTTAAAGATCACATGGATCCATTCAATAATATTCTAATCCACCTCCATGCCATCCATCTCCAACACCTTCACCTCCATCTCCACCCACTCCACCTCATAACCCCCCACCTCCACCACCTGAAATCAATGAACATGCTCGTTTGCAAGCACAAATCAATGCTTCTGCTAGAACCATCCAAGATCAAATCAACATTATTCAAAATGAAGAATGTGTCGCACCTCCTGTCAGGATGTTTGCATCTAGGATGCAAACCCTTGTTGATGCTGTCAGGGCTATGGATGGGATCGTAGATGAGCATCGAAAATGGCTAGAGGAGAGGAGAACTCCCGATTTTGAAAAGGAAAACACAAAGAAATGAAGATCTATGTAGTAGAGAGCCACAATAGTTTATAAATTAAAACAATGATCTTAAATAGTTATGAATTTGTAAATTTGGTGAACGATGGATATTTTGTGTGATGAATTTATAAATTTGGTTCCAAATGGATATTTTTAGTGACATGAATTTATGATTTTGGTTCTAGATGGATATTTTAGTGACATGGATTTATGAATTTGGTGGAATTTATGAACTTATAATGAATAATATATAATAGTATATATTTTATGACTATCTACTAGATCATGATTTCTCCTATTGAAAAATTGTAATATGTGTGTGTGTGTGTTAGACATAAAATGAGCTTTTTGTGAATGTTTCAAGTTTATTGTTTAGTATATGTGCATGTATTAAAAATTTGCATATATAGTTCTTAAATTTTGAAATTTGTATGTATGTACATAGTTTAGTTTAATGATTTGTACGCATGCAAATTATGCATCATATTTTTTATTTTAAATGTACATGTACATACATTTAATTTTGAATTTTGTATGGACATGCTCTTGAGTTGAACAATCAATGTATATATGTGTGCATTTCAATTAAATATATGATCTTAATATATATGTTGCTCATCCTATTTCAATTAAATATATGATCTTAATATATGTATGCACATGGACTATTTTGTATGATTTAATGAAAGTGCACATTTATATCAAGCGTATCATGGATGATTTTAACATTGATGATATCATCAATCCACCACCTCAGCCACAACCACATCCACCCCCTGCGCCCTCCCCCTCCACCTAATATGCCACATCTAGCACCTATCGCATCTGACAAGGCTCACTTGAGAGCATGAATAAATGATCAAGTTGCATCCTTACAAAATCAAATCAATGCTATACAGAGTCAAGCATTGATTCCTCCACATGTGAGACGTATTGCATCTATGATGCAAAACGTTGTTGATGCCATCAAGATGATGGATTCTGATCTTCATAGGCATCGACAAGACAGAGAACAAATGAGACAATTTTATTCTGATGGTCTCTCTTACAAAAAAATATTAGACCTTAAAATAACGAAAGCCCATCTAGCCCCCTACTTTCTTGACCTTGTTACTCGACAACCCATTCCACCCAACAAATGTAGAATATCCATGAGGTGGTGCATACATCTGCAGATGAGTGCACATTTTTGGGATCGATGGTATATGGTTTTTGATAGTCCCCCACATGCTAATTGGGAGTGTCCATTGTATTTTTTGAGAAAACTGTGTGTAGAGTTTGTTTTGGGGCAAAAGCCCAATTATTTTGATTTTAGATCATTTCAGGGTGTTGGTGGCGGCATGCCACAATAGAGATTAGGGGCAAGGGTTGATCCCCAACACCCCGTGCATGTGCAACCCCTTGTTGTTGCTCTTGGTCCTCCCATTTCTGCACCTGTACATCATCAAGCTCTGGTCTCAACATTAGGTTCCCTTAGTACACTCACAGGAGACCTTGATCAATATGCTTATGCGATAGCGAGTGGGGAGCATAGAGACGATGATGATGATGGAGGCATTTTTTATGGAGTTGGTCTGAGTACTGTTGTAGGAGTGTCGAGGCCCATCCCCCATATATGTACTAGTTGTCATCAAGTATGCTATGGATCTGATCAAGCCACACCTAGTTCAAGTGGATGGGGAGATTCTAGTGGTTCATCTGGTTGCATCAGTTCATTTGTAGAGTTCCTCATAGCAGACCATCACCCTGAGGACACTACGACACAGGTATAAATATGCATCTAGATGTACGTTCATTTTATAAGAATTTTGATGGTTGTATATATTAAAGAAAAGTTTGCAATACATTTTAACAATCAAATTGTTTGGTGTACATATGACACTAACGATGCAAGGGCAATCCTCTATTCCACGAGTACATATATCAACACCAGTCGTACTCAGCAACCCTTATGAGGTATTTTGATTTCAATTTTTAAAATTATATATGAAATCATAAATTATTTAACTTGAGTTTTAAATTTATAATTGAATCACATATATGTTTGAAATATTTATGTTGGTTTAGGTGAGTCAATCGGCATCCATGTCGATTCCTCCTGAGGGATTTTCAAGCAATCCTCCACTATCGAGCGTCATAGATCAGGGGCAGGTACATTCATACTGTAAATTTGTTTAAAGTTTACATTAGTATAGTTACAATTTTATGAGTTTTGAATTCACTAGATATATGAAACGCATGCATGTACACTTGTAAATATAAGCGTTAAATGTCTATGTACATGTATGTCTAGGTTGATACCATAATAAGAATGGGCATTGGGCAAACATTTGATGTTGCAGTTACTCGTGAGGCCACTGATTTCTAGGTTGTTTACAAAACTTTCTACACAAAATGTGCAAACTTGAATATATATGTATATATATATATATATTCAAATTAACCTAATTCAATTATACATGCTTTAATTTTGATCTTGTAGGATTTTGTTAGTGCAACTTTCAGCCCTAACCCAGACATAGTTACACCACTAGGAGGACATGTAGAGCAAGTTCCAGATCAAATGGTAATTTAATTTTTTTATTATATTTAAAGTCAATTATAAATTTTAAATTGAATATATACATAATATGATATTTTTACATATTCTTTTTCTTTTATAGCATGAGACACATCTTGTAGTTGAGCATGTACAGACAGGTCCTGGAGAAGAGCCTAGTGCACAACCTCGAAATATGGTACAATTAAAATATGATAAATTATAAATTAAATCGAGTTAAAAAAAATTAATTGTAGAGTTGTACATCTAATTTTGAATTTCTTTGTCTTGTTTATGTAGATTGATTTAGAGAATTTAGAGGTTGCTTCAGGTGCACCAAAGCATCCAGACGTAGATATGATGGTAATTTAATTTTATGATGGATTATAAATTAAATTGTCATTAAATCATTTTTTATTGTCTTACATCTGATTTCATCTTTCTCTTATACAGAGTGTTTCAGGTCATCCAAATAGTCTGCATGGTGTGAAGAGGTCTCTTGATTATAGAGACAGTACATGACCTAGAAACATGTGATTTTATGGGTTATATTTGTTTATTTCATGGAGTATATTTCTTGTTTCTCATGTACTCTGTTAGACTTTATTTCATGCACTTAATATGTTACATAAATTATGGACTTTATTATCGTTTGAAATTTTAATTTACACATGTACATTTATGCATTTTATGTTCATAGTCAAGACATTAATATAGGACATTAATGTGAAATTTAGTGATCTCATACATGGATTAATATAAGACATTTTAATATTTATACTTTGCAAATTTAGTGATTTCATACATGATATACATGATATGTGCATTCAATAAATAGCGATAATTACTCATTGAACTTATTCAATTCACGTCAATCAATAATCAGTCAATAAATCATAATTTACAAACAAAATCAATCTATTTATATACCAGAAAGGATAAAATTTTAAGAAATAAACAATACCATAGAAGATTAGAGAATAAAAGTATTAATAAATACTATAAATAATAACATCTAACACTAATTTATAAGTTGTCAAAACAAATAATGACGTCTTAAGGGGGAGTCTAAAGGGGTCATAATAGAACGTCTTAAAGGGATGACTTAAGGGGTCTTAAGGGGATGTCTAAAGGGGTCATAATAGAACGTGTTAATTAAGGGGATGTCTTAAGGGGTCTTAAGGGGATGTCTTAAGGGCTCTTAAGGGGATGTCTAAAGGGGTCATAATAGAACATCTTAAGGGGATGTCTTAAGAGGATGTCTAAAAGGGTCATAATAGAACATCTTAAGGGGATGTCTTAAGGGGTCATCATATGCCTAAAGGGGATGTCTTAAGGGGTCTTAAGGGGGTGTCTTAAGGGGATGTATTAAGGGGTCATAATACGTCTTAAGGATATAATTGATTTAACAATAATGTATGCATGATATTTAGTGATTATACACATAGACATAAAGTTTCAAAGTAGGAAAACATGCACATTTAAGAAACAAAATATATAGAATATTGATTTGATACATAGAAGTACATAGAAGTATGTTTAATTTTGTAAGTATGTATGTACATATATGTCATCTCAAAACAATGTTTACAAAATCTAGATATGCCATCTCAAGAACATCTCAAACTCGTGGCTAGAATGTAGTAGGTCTTCACATATCAAAAAGTACAAGCAATATCAATGAAATCATCAAAACATACATATTTTAATTTATATAAAACTATCTATATGTATAGAACTCAAGTACCTGCATTTAAAAGTATTCCACACATGTTTGTAGGTTGAATCCAGGCATCCTCTCCTTTTTGTTTCAAAGTATGAGATCAATGCAATGATGGCTTTAGGATACAAAAAATGACAATAAATCAATTTTAACTATTAATGTCCAAGCAATATCAATATGTAATCAAAACATGTATTTAAATATAATTTAACTAATAATTACCTATTTTTACCAAGTATTCCATGTTGTCTAGGTTGAATTTGTATGGACTAGATCCTTTTTGTGATTATGCCTTAAGGATGTATAAAAGGACAATTTAAATCAATTTCAACTAATAACACACTTGACCAATGTCGAAACATGTATTTAATGTATTTAAAAGGACAAAATAAAACTAAAACTATATTTACTTGTATTTACTTATTCCATTGTACCATCTGCATCCTCTCTTTTTTTCAATGCATCTATGATTGCCTCATGCTCTTCCATAGAAATTGACCATAGCAATTTTTTTGAAGGTCTTCCATGATACCACTCTAGTTTTATATTTGATGCCACCACCAAATGTGAATAATGCATAATCTTTTTATGTGTTTCATAGTCTTCAAATACAAGTAGACCATTCTTTCTTCTTAAGTATTTTCGTAGCCAAGTGCCAACAACCACCACCGATCCTATTGGAAAACATGTTCAAAAACCATCATCAAATAAGTTCTCAAAATTTTCTTAAGGGGATCAAAGACTTGTTCTAAAAAATTGCTTAAGAGGATCTAAAACTTGTTATCAAAATTTGCTTAAGGAGGTGTCTTAAGGGGATCACCGTACCTGTTGGATAATGAAATCCATCATCATCTTCTCGAGGTGTTATCAACTTATGTTTAGTTTCCACACAACGTGCCAACCAATATTATATTTACTCTTCATTTCCCTCAGGTACAATAACAGCATACACATGTCCTGCCAACAAAATTTGATTTAATAACTTGTGCATATCCATATAAATAATTTAGTATTACAAAATAACTTAATAAATTGAATTAAAATTACCTTCTTGTACAAGGTCTGAAACACGGTCATAATATTCAGATGCAAACAATTGATCATTTTCTTCAATAGTTCTTTCATATTGATTATGTGCTTCTGCAGGTGTCAACGATCTTTGGTCCCACTGTTCAACCCATTCTGTATTTTTGCAAGCTTCCCAATCTCCTGAAATACAAAACTGGCAAAAACATGCAAGCTCCCTTGTCCAAATAGTCCATGTGTTTGTTGTCACACTCCTAAATGAATGCCATTTAGTAGATCCACTAATTGTCTCACAATCAAATCTAGACACGTCTTCTTCCACCAACCAAAAGAATCGATGAACTATAGAGTAATCACTCAACCAAAGTGCGTATAATCTCTATTACACCAATCCACAATCTCACGTATCTTTAACTTTTACTGAATCCTCGAATTTTAATTGTTCTCTAGCAAGAATTCTTTTGACACGCGCACTAGCTCCATCATGTTCTCCTTTACCATACCTAGCTTCAAAAAAACCCCATATATGTTGGACATTAAGTTCCTTGTGAACCCTACTTAACCAATAGAACATTCTAGCATTTTTGAACTGCCTCGTACAATTATCTGACCATATGAGGTGTTCTTTCATATGGATTCCTCTTTCTCTTAAATTTTTATAAAATATACCAAAACAATATTGAACAAACTCTAATGAGTGTAACCGATTGTCACTCAAATAAAAATGATACTCCCTCAAAACTTTTCTATCATCCTTAATGCTATCATCTGCATGTCTATAAACAATATGGACAAACATAGCTACTTGCATTGAATTATAATATTGAGATTGAATTTCCTCTGGCAAGAGCGAGAGTATAATTCTCCTCCGCAAAATCAACCAACGAAAGTATAGTACCAATTGAATGTGTTTCCATATGCGCCAAATTGGCCATCATCAAGCCATCGAAAGATGTCTGTGAGTGCATGACAGATTTTGCACAATTTATTCTAAATTCACTCATAAATGTAATACGTGCACACTCAACTTTTTCCGTAACTAAATCACAATGCTTTCCTATTTTTCCATCTTTAAAGAATAGTGAAGCATTCCTAAATCTTTTGATATCTACTATTGTCCAAAATCATGATCAACACTTTTATGCAAATAAATTCTTAAAAATGAAAGATTTCCACAGTTAATGCATTGTCCAGAAATAAAAGAACTTAAATAAAATAATTTATCATTAGATTTTTTATAAAAAAAACCTAAAATAAACTTTCTTATTGGGTTTCCTGTGTGTATACATCACTACAACTCAGATAATCACAAGTATGCAAGGTACAACATATATCGAAAACATCATAAAATAACAAAATTGAACATGTATTTTACAACAAGATATTTGTTGCTTATTAATTTTTACATACCAGGGTTTACATTTTTCAAAAGACCTTTGACTTATTTTAATATTACCAGGTAACACTAAATCGCTACAAAATTTTCTATAAAATTCAGTTTGTGTTGTATCTAATAGGCGTTTTGGGTGAGAATCGTGAACTTTGGACCCCACCCTTAATTTTAAAACATCTCTAGCATTAGATGAAACCCTAGTATTATCATGCCAATATTTTTCGATCAAAGATTTAATTTCAACATTCAATTTTATATCAAACCTCGGTAGTCATCTACTGAAACTCCGACATTGATTGATAGGATCATTTTCTATACTTTCTCTTCTTTTTGCAGCTCTTAGTAATGTTTTAGGATGTATTTTTAAAACTTCACTAATATTGCTTACCATTCTTTTATTCAAAGTTGCTTTATTAACTATAGTAGTAGTTATAGCTCTTCTTGCTGCGTTTTTATCTTTAGATCAACTATTTTTCCCACTAGATTGAATGGCACTAGCAACAGTAGACATAACATGTTTTAATGATTGATCTTTTCTTTTTCGTTTTAACATAAAAGCCTAACCTTTTCATTACTTTCCTCATTTTTTGCATTCTTATCCATTGCATCATTAGTTGACATTGAAATGCAATTTTTTTACGACAAAAGAATTTGGTGTATATTCTATTCGCATGTGTTCTTATTTTCCTCCAAGAAATTTGACCAAGAAGATTATCGAAAACACCACTTCCAATTTTTAAAAAAGTATTTTCATTAAATTCAACATCACATTCTAGATTTTCATATTCATTTTCATCAACAGAATGGTTTTCATTTTCATTTTCATCTTCATTTTCATCAACAAAACGGTTTTCGTTTTCATTTTCATTTTCATCAAAAATACAGGTTTTGTTTTCATTTTCAAGAAAATGATCATTTTGATTTTCATTTGCAACAAAAGATTTTTCTTTTTTGTTTTCAACAAATTCTATAAAAGTTTCATCTCTCTAAATATAGTCAATGTCAACATCATTATATCCAGCATCTTGTAAAACTTCTACATACAAATTTACCATTTCACTAACATGTGGATTTGAAGACGTACCTGGATTTGTGCATATTGAAACATTCTCTATAGCATTCAAAGAGGGATTTGAAGACATAGTAGGACTTGTTTGTATAATCATATTCTTCTCCAAATTGACTCCTTGCAAATTAGCTTCATCTACAACCATGGTATTCTCAATGTTTTCATCTTCAATAGTTGTTGAATTGGTTGCTCCACCATCATTCATTGATTTCATTCTCATTCTTCTTT